>JAVDPK010002834.1:242550-253924 GCA_034780415.1 Cichlasoma orientale
GTGTGTGTGTGTGTGTGTGTGTGTGTGTGTGTGTGTGTGTGTGTGTGTGAGAGAGAGAGAGAGAGAGAGAGAGACCAAGGCTGTGTATGTGCCTAAAAGCGGTCTGTGTGTGTGTGCATGTTCCCATAGTGCCCCCATGTGGAGGACTGCAAAGGAACATATATTCTATAGTCTGGTTTCACAGCACACATACGCAGACACACACACTCATACACTCCAATGACACGGTGTTATATTTGGAAACACAATTTCATGCTATCAGTACTGGCTAGCTATTCCATTTAGATAGCAGCCATCTATATGTGTGTGTGAGAGATGTGTGTGATATATATATATATATATATATATATATATATATACATATATGTATGTGCGTGTGTGTGTGTGTGTGTGTGTTTGTGTGTGTGTAAGTGTGTTTATATGCAGGTTGTATCTGTATGTATGCATACTGTGTTTCTGTTGCGTGTACAGACTGTCCATGTGTTTTTGCAGAGACGAGTCTTTTTTCCAAGTTTATTGAAATTAAAAATTGGTTGCCATGGCAACATTTGGATTCTCTGTAATTATGTTGATTAAAAATGTGAAAATTAATTAAAAAGTCAGAAAAATGATCTCACAGCAGATGATCAGCAAAACATCAAAATGATTCAGATCTGTCTCCCTTTCCCTTCTTCCTGCTCTCTCTAACACACTCAAGTCTTCCCTTCCTGTCTCCCTCTGTCGCACTTCAGAAGTCCTTCATTGCCACACAACACTGAATTATCTGCATTCATCCCTCACACAAGCTTGTCTCCTTTCCTTTCACACTTACTGTATATAAACACTTTATGGCATGATGAAATTTGTCTTCATGTCCAAAAAAACACAAAACAAAAAAAAAAACCCACAACAGCAGAGAAAATAACACAAACGGCACCCGCTCTCTCTTCCCCCCTCTTCATCCGATCACTCAGCTCATTCACAAGTTTTTAACAAGCATGACAAGTCTCGTCTCATGCTGCCAGAGCAGACGCATCAGCAACAAAAGTAACACTCAAAATGAGGAACCTAACAGTCTCAGTTTTTCTCTTTCAGTCTCTCCATTACTCCAGTTCTCTCAAAACCCGTCTCTTGTTCTCAGTCTCTTTCCCTCTGACAGAATGAATAAACAGGCTAGCAAAGTGTAATCGCTTTCTTTTATTAGCAACAGCAAACACAGAAACAATGACTTTACCCTCCACCCCCCCCCTCCCTCTCTCTTCTCCGTCTGCTTCTCTCATCAGCTTTAATGAACCACAAATCTCATCAGCCATCTTTTCATCAGCTCTGCCATCCCAACTTCCTGCACTTGGGCTCAAGTCTTTAAACCTGACTACTTATAGCATGTCTGTTTCTGCTTCTGGCTGATGACCAGGAGAACTGAATGTAATTCATACTTGGCTGTAAGGCAGAATGCATATCTGCTGCTAACAGACAGGGCTAATATTAGGTAGAATTTGGTAATGACCGTTTTGAGAGGCAGCAGTGTTGGTATGACAGTCTTGCTTCACAGCTCTGGTTTACTTAGTGGTGATTCACTGCCAGTTGATCTTCCGCATGTTCAGTATTTCACCATGGTGATCTTAAGGAGGATGGTGTTATATATTTGCAGTCATCAGTTGGCCGTGTTGTAGAGGTGGCAGTATAATGACCACTTTGTACAGCCTGACCTATTTCTCTCTGTACCTTTTGTCTTTGTGAAAGGTTTTTTTTTTTTCTTTGAGCATAGCATGAACACTGATCTTGTGAGCTGTGATGCTAAGCCTGTGTTGTTTTTTGTGCATCAACACTGCAGGAGAGATTTTCCAAAACATTTAAATATGTAAATGACTGTGCGACTGAGCCAAACTAGTGATCATATTCAGAACAATATAGAAAAGATGGGCCCACCTCTCTCCAGTGGATCATAATGAGACTTGTCTCAGCCCCATATTCAGAGGCGAATGGCAGGAGTGTGTATGTGAGAGAAAATGCAGGTAACAGTCAGTAGGATACTGATGAGGACATGTCAGAGCTAGTGGCCCTAGCAACCTGTAACATAGCAGAACATGCTTTGAGACTGTGTTTAGAGCAGTGCTTGAGGGAGCAGACCGTGTCTGTGGTGGTGACTCAAGAAATTCTATGTAATACACAGGTAAGAAGTTACAGGGAAAACTCTTAGACCCTAAAGTGAAGGGCATTTTGCTGGCATGGCAAAAAAGAGGTTTGGGTCACAGCTGACAAAACCCACATCCACAGGACATGAATCTGATGTATGAAAATGTGAATTATCTAGTTTGGTATTCACACGTACTAGACTTCAACTTAAGGCACTGTTCATTGGTTTCTCCTGTCACTTGCAAGCCATGAGCATATGTAATTATATTGAATGTATTGATCTTTGTTCATTTGTACACTTCAAGTATGAATTCAAAACCCATTTCATTCTTTCTTCAGGAAGTTTTATTCAAATTTTAGTTTTATTCAAGTTCAAATTTAATGAATTTCCAATTTTGCTGATTTTATACAATGATTTCACAATAAAACTTTTTTCTTTTGCTTTCCATTTCGGATATCAGGGTCTTCTTGATTGTCTAATTTAATGCAAAGTGCATTAGTTTCCATTTCATACCATATAGAGAACATCAATAAAGGCTTCTCAGCTATGTGTGGTCTACACGTGCACCGGTGATCGTGTTTCTTCTGCCGTGCTTTTTACTTCCTCCGACTTGGAGTAGGGCTCTTCATCCCTCTTCCTGGTACTGCCTTAGAGGGGGCAGGGCTAGGAGTTGAGGGGGCAGTGGGCTGGGTCTTAGGCTGAGGGATCTCAATTGGTAATTTAGGAGGGATGATTGTTTTAGGGGTCAGAGTTGGTTTTGCCTCAGGGATTTTCTCCCCGTGACGGTACACACTGACCTGGAGATAAAAATAGAGGGGCAAGGACATAATGTAAATACCCATACATGCATTTACTACTACTATTACTGAAAATAAAGGCATTATTTAAAGGGCTGCGGCTTTCATGGAAGCACTGAATATACAAATTATTTTGAGTTTTGGATAAAAAAAAATTCTAGTTTAGGTTTCTGAGTTATTATTTATTTGTCTGTCAAATCAGGGTGAGACAAAAGTATCAAGGTCAAATAGCCCTGTAGCAGGTTTGTGTGTGCTCCTGTGATCAAAATATATCCCCATAGAGACCAATGAAAAGAAAATATTTCTGCTACAGATGACCAGGAAAATTTCATGGCTTGGGGTAAATCCAGTCATTTGTGTTACGCAGCGGGAACACTCACCACTATATCCACAGACTCTCCTCCATATTTGTTCTGAACAATCATAGTATATCTGCCAGAATCCTCCATGGAAACACCTTTGATCGTCAGACTGGCAAACTTGCCCTGGTCCAGGGAGACCACATACTGGGAAATGAATTCAAAGGTTAAAAAAAGTGAGAAAGCCCGTGCAGGGAGTATAACACGATTTATCATTTAAAATGCCTGTCACCTAAAGTTTGATTTTAAAAATGTATTTATGTCTCACTCAAAGTGGCAGCATGAGCTTTGATTACTACTGGCGCCTAGCAAAAGCTGAGCACTGGTGCATGGGCCGGATGGACACGGGAACTAATGATGTACTCCTCTCTTATCTGTTCTGCTGCGTTTTAGCTCGACCACAGTGTGGTGGAATTGAAAGGCAGTACAAATTTGTCCCATCTGTACTTTGTGAGACCACCAGAACAAAACTACTTACAGTACATTTCAAAAGCTTCAATAATAAACTTTTGTCTGTGATACTCTATATAGAGTACTTGTATTCTGACTCGTACTATGTACTGTGAGTGGTGCAGACGAGAGTACAACATTTTAATTCGCCTCTCATACCTGCCCACTCACTTGTAAGGTCTGGACATTTATACATTTTTATGAAGTGGCACTTTTAGCAGGTTAATTACATTATTAAGAGAAACACTTGCCTTTAATTATGAGAAAATAAAAAGCTCCACTGAATTAAAGTCCTAAAAATGGTGGCCATTTAGCCTGTTCTGTGTTCTTGGTTAAATGCATTAATTTATTAGACCAATGTAGGTTGATCTGTATTTCACTCATTTCTTATCTTTGAGCCTGATGGAAGGCAGCTGCTGTAGAATAAACATGATATGGCAATTACAGTTGTTTTGGTGACACCAGTAGTATAGAAATCTGACAAAATGTCCAAAAGTAGTAACTTCTGTTTGTTACATCTACTCTAATTCACATCCTTTTTTTTTTTTGTGCTGTTTTGATTTTTTTCACATGTAGTTCCACAGCCATACCTGAGGATTAGATATAACGTTCTTGAGATCTGTTTATATTCATGTTTGTTTTTCTATTATCTTGCATCCTCAGAAGCCTCTGTGGTAACTAAGTGCGTGAGAGACACTCCAGAGGTTTGGAAGACTCATCAGCAAGGGCCTCAGTTCTTGTTTTAGACAGATTATTAGCAGGTGAGGGAATGAATAAAGAAGAGGGCCAAGTTGAACACAAATTCCTCCTGGACCAGGGTTTCTCAAACTTAAATCTTCAAAGCTGGTAGAGGCTGCAGGATCCTGATTCTGTTGAAAGAGCCTTCGTTGACTAGGGACATCCTGTAGACTTACTGTACTGTGGTTGGCAAGTAGGTTAATGAGTTATGAGAAGTACAGTTGTTCCATTACTGATCTGAGATTGTGTTAATGCTGACCTGAAAGTACCCCAAAACAGGTGGAAGTGTAGTTTCCCTTTATCGTGGTAAATCAGCTGTAAATACACTCACCAGCCACTTCATTGGGCACACTGTGTTAGTATTGAGTTGGATCCTTTTGCCTTCAGAACTGCCTTAATTTTTTGTGGCATATCTTCAGCAAGGTGCTGGAAACATTCCTCATCCATACTGGCATGATAGCATCACACAGCAGATTTGTCAGCTGCACATCCGTGACTCGAATCTCCCCTTCTGCCACATCTCAAGGGTGCTCTGTTGGATTGAAATCTGGTGACTGTGGAGGCCATTTGAGTACAGTGAACACACTGTCATGTTCAAGAAACAAGTTTGAGTTTGATTTGAGCCATGTCACATTGCATTTTATTCTGTATTATTCTAGCTAGATGGGTACGCTGGTCAAAAAGGGATGGACATAGCAAAAAAAAAAAAAAAAAAAAAAAAGTCCATTTGAAGCTGTGAATGAAATTCATGAAGTCACACAGTTACATACAGTAAAACCCATTAACTTACACCGACTAAAGTACTTTTCCACTTTGTGGAAAGTATGAATGCTCCTCCTCCACAGCTGCTGCGCTGTAGGCCACTTCATGCACTAAACCTGTGTGCTTCATACACATCCCACTCTTTTTTTTTCTCCCTTTGTGACTGCATGCAGATTTTTTGAGGTCACATTTGGACATAAAATCTGTGAGTAAAACACAGTTTGCACAAGTTCTGCAGGCACACTAATAAATCTGTGTGTCTTTGTGTACCACTACAACACACACTATTCTTCTTGTGCATCACAGTGGCTATCGGAAACCATTTGTTTTCACAGCACACATCTGGGAGCCATTAGCCCCCCCCCCCCTTTCCCAACTACAGAGACCCCCCCCCCCTGCGCCTACACACACACACACACACACACACACACACGGTCAGAAGATGCTCTGCTGTCATCCATTTTATTCCTTTTTTTAATGCATCTAAAAAAATGGAACACTTATTAATCATCTTTGCATGTGCCCTCATCGACCCCCACTCTCTGGAAGCAGCTGCCCCCCCCCCACTCCCCCCACTCTTAGTTTTCACCCTCTCTCCAGTGCCATCGCTGCAGGCTGTGCTGTGAAGTCCCTCCTCCTCCTCCTTCTTCTCTCCAGTGAAAACACAGGACCACATGTCAATTCTCAACAGCCATTAATATACATTCAAAATATCCTCGGTTATTTCTGTTTTACATTAAGAGGACTGATAAGCGCGAGGAATGCTTTTATGACCTTTAAAAACTCACTACTCTGCATGCAGTCTGTGCACAATCATGCCTCCTGATTTTTTCCCCTCCCTTGATAACTCTCATCTTAAATACAATTTAAATCTTTAACTCACTTCATACATGGATACAATAAAAAAACGGAAAGAAAGAAGAAAACCAAACTAGACCAATCATGCGATCTTACCTAACTTTGATTCAATTCGCTCCGACTTTCACCAGCTCTCATGTGTCCTGTGAGTGCAGGAGGACTTCGCAGCGCCACATTGTACCACCCCGCATCTGAAGTCTCCTCCCCGTCCAGACCAGTCCCGGCCTCCAGCAACGACCCGCAACCAGATCAGGGCTCTCCAGGAACCCAATAAGTCTGTATAAAGAGCTCCCAGATGTCGCAACTATTCTATCGACTCTAATAAAGTATTAAATTGAAGGCTGAGGTCACATGACTTTACAGATTTGCCCAGATTTTTTACAAAATAACAAAATCTGCAAATGATATAACGGCAGACATGAAAGCCATTTGCATCCTTTAGAAGGGACCTAATTTCCAGGTTCACATTTAAAATTAATAATAATTTGTCTTATTATAGGCATTGGTGCAACCCCTTGATGTAGTTAGCTTCCCTCCCCTTCACTCTTTTTCAGGCAGTTTTCTTCTGATTGGCTGCCCCTTGCAAACAGGTTTGAACAGCAGGTGGGTGGGGCTTCTGTGCTCACAGCTCTGTGTGCCTGAGATGGCCATGGGAAGGCCAACAGAGGTCATTTTTCTCAAGTATTGAAAAACATAAACACAAACACAGCCAAACACACTTATTTTATGTAATCTGATTTTAAGAAATGGCAAAAGGATTCAGTCATGATAAAGATTTTCGCTGATGAAAGACAAACTGCATTTTACAATATAAAGCAGGATTTTAGGTCCTCTTTATTAATCAGAATCGACACTCGTTAAGAGTTCTATTAATGGTTGAAAAGCTTCTGATAGTTCAATTCATTTGATTCTGCACAATAGTGACACCTGGAGGACACTTAGAGCTAACGTAGCAGGAGGATGGCAGGAGAAATAATCACCAGAGAAAGACTTCTACCTGAATTTGAACCATTTATTGTCCATCAAAACAAAGACTACTGTCAGTATGTGGGAAGATCTGAAGGAACGTGTCTGTGAACCAGCTGCTAACATGAAAAGCAACGAGCTAAAAGATAGTTTACATATAAAGGCCTTGTTTTTACTTTGCAGCATCAAGTACACCAACACAGAGTAGAGCTGGAGGTAATCACCTCTGCTATGGTACAGGTAAGACTCAGTCACACTCTCTCACGCCTTCATTTATACTGTACATGTGCGTTTGTGGAACACCAAATTCTCCAACCGCAACCACACACACACATTTCTGCTACACCCGATGGCAGGATGTGGCTGCGGTGGAAACGACTGGTGCACTGGCCCATCAGACCTCGAAAAGCTTTTTTTTTTTTTAATGATCATATAATTTAATCATGGAGGGATAAAAAGTTCCAGAGGACAAATGAGGTTTCAGACAGCAGCTGCCTTCTTCTCCTTGTATGTGGCCATCATCTTCTTGATCTCAGCAATCGCCTTTCCTGGGTTCAGCCCCTGACAGGAAGAGCACAGAGAATTATTTATAAGTGATTTCTATTACAGTGTACATTTGATTACATTATATCAGGGTAGAAGGGAGACTGTCGTCCTCCAGCAATAAATACATACATTATATTTTAGCATTAGCTCCGATCCATCCTCTTACACACTTGTCTGATTCAGGGTTGTGGAAGGCTGGAGTCTAGCTCAGCTGTCACAGGACAAACCTATGGCCAATTTAGAATCACCAGTTACCCTAATATGCATGTCCTTGGAAGATGGGAGAAAACTGGATTACCCAGAAAGAAGCTACAAAAGCAAAGGGAGAACATCCATCTGGTGGATTCAAACCCAGGACAGTCTTGCTGTGAGGTGACAGCATTAACCTCTGCACCACCGTGCTACACAATTAGGTGGAAACTGTATTTTTACAAAGTGTAAGACACTCTCACTAAACCTCATTACTACACAATAACATTTACAAATTCATAAATTAAAACAGGTGCAAATGAATAAATAATGTATTGGTCAGTAGCCCGATGTACTGACCAATACATAAGCCCCTTTGGGCTTACATCGGGAAGGACACCCAGTGTAAAGCTCACCCGTCTCTTTTCTCCAAGCACTTTTCCTGTCGTTATATAAAAGAAGCTGAAGCTCCAGGCGCCTCAAATGGCAACAATGAACTGGTCATCACATGTCTGATTATTGTGGTGTCAGAAGAATCCGCAGTCAAAGCCTAGCTGCTACATTGTAACGTAAATTCTCCATAGACAAGACCACAGGTCACAAAATACAGGCAGGCACATGGACGTCTGCACAGACTCATCATCCAATAACAAAATTTATGTCACTCAAACCTGAGCGAACTCTAGTGGACGTGGAAAGTATTGAGGCTTAGCAGACCCTCAGCTGAGGGCATTCATGACACAGCATCGAGTGAATTTAGTGACCAAGGTGAAATGATTTTAACACACAAAAGCTTATTCACATGTGTGCAGGATCCGTATGAACAGTGCTTGCATTTTGTGTGACTTTATAATTAAAACTGAATCAGGGGAGCTGAGATGTACCCGGATTCTGAGCAGTGATGTGTCTGAGTGCTGAGACGTTACCTTGGGACAGGTCCTGGTGCAGTTCATGATGGTGTGGCAGCGGTAGAGGGAGAAAGGATCCTGCAGCTTGGACAACCGCTCTTCTGTGAACTCATCTCGGGAGTCAATCATCCAGCGATACGCCTGAGACACGACAAAGATTTTACTACACGGCCGTGCTGACTCTGACTATAACCAACCATTCTGCATGTTAATGCGCGCAAACACACACCTGCATGAGCACAGCAGGCCCAAGGTATTTGTCTGCGTTCCACCAGTAACTTGGGCAGCTCGTACTGCAACAGGCGCACAGAATACACTCATACAGCCCGTCCTACATGGGAGAGAAACAAGATGTTTTCTTTGATGCACTGGAAGCTTGAGTGAGTGTTATACAGCAGTGGGGAAAAAACCCCCAAACAGCTGCATACCAACTTCTGCCTGTCCTCCACAGACTGCAGGTACTGCTCCTTCCCTTCCTTGGACTCGTCCTTCTTCTTCAGGTAGGGTTCAATGGACTTGTACTGGGCATAGAAATTACTCATGTCCTGCAAACACAACGCTACAGTCATGAATCCACCCAAACTGAACTGTACACGGGTGGCTGTGGCTCAGATGGGATAAGCTGTCTGAACAAATGTTTTGTAAGCCACTTTAATCTCATCAAATCAGTAGCAGTAGCAGATGAAATTATATATATATATATATATATCTCTGTCCAGAAGAGCGCAATACTGGGAACAGCTAAGATACTGCGCAGGACCCTCAAGCTCCCAGGCCTCTGGTAGAGGACCCGAGCTTGAAGGGCAAAAAGACCGCCCGTAGGGGCGAGCTGGGATTTTTTTTTTTTTATATTATTGACTTTATAGTCAATAAAGAGAAATTTAACAGTTGTCATAAATGCTTGTGTGTTATCACTGTGATAAAAATGGTTTGACATTTCTTATTTAAACAACATTTTTCACGTGCAAAATATTAAAAAAAAAACCAATCTACATCTTAGCACACCTGGTGGAAAAATGTGATGACTGTGCTAAATTATAAAACAGGGTGACGACTGTGAAGCAAACGCTTTGTTCCAGATGTTTACAGTAAAGCGCACTTACAGGTACAAGGTCCTTGACAACATACATATGTGGCAGAGGGTAAATCTTAGTGGGCTTGCTGAGGTTGGTGTCGATCTTGTTGAGGCAGGCGAGTGTGTTTCCTCCGTTAATGTTCATTGCACAGGATCCACAAATACCTGGTTAAAACAAAATAATAACAACTTCTATTATTGAGACAAAACACCTGAAGACAACAACAGACTGGAGAAAATTGTACAGAGTAATTGGCCAAAGCTTTTGGTGGGTTATTCTTATTTTCAGTTGGCTTTAATAATTTTTTAATTGAATTTACCAATATTCAAATGTAATGAGCCCACTCAGAGCTTAAAGAAAGAAAGAAAAAAGAAGTGATCATGTATTTCTTTTCTTGATGCTTGACAACTGAAAATTCACCATTGTTATATGTAGTTTTTATTTATACTCTCAAATGGTGTTTTGTAGCCTTTTTCTAGTTGCGTTAAATCCAACACAGCTCTGTGATCAGTTTATCTTGCTTGTTGCCTGAGTATTCGGCTTTTTGTACATTGCTGTAAACTGACTGTGTAGGTTCTCAGACATCCAGGAAGTCTATTAAAGAATCTATGGATCAGCAGTTGATAGTCCGTGAGCAGCTTTGGGCTGCTTGTCTTCCTGCAGAGACCACCTGTTGTCAGATGGGGTCTGTGTTGCTTGTGCTGTTGTTGGTCTGTCAACCAGCAGCGGAGAACAGCAAAGTTATAACATTCAAAGAGTGAAACTGAGTAATAAAAACAATGGGAAGTAACCACTGCTGCCACTGTCTGTACTATTGTTTCTCTGATATATTTTTTTTTTTTGTGTGTGTTTCTCCCATTCCTGGAGAACCCTCCCCCCTTTTCCCTGTTCTAGCCCACTTGTC
The DNA here is from genome assembly GCA_034780415.1 of Cichlasoma orientale. Classification (NCBI taxonomy): domain Eukaryota; kingdom Metazoa; phylum Chordata; class Actinopteri; order Cichliformes; family Cichlidae; genus Cichlasoma; species Cichlasoma orientale. The sequence continues at coordinate 253,220 of JAVDPK010002834.1, forward strand.
AACCAATCGGTATTCGACTGATGCACAGCGTCATCCACATCGCGCGCTGTGCAGCTGGAACTTTGGTGACCTGCACGGGAGCACATTTGCAGTGGCTGAAAACCCCTCTCCGTAAGATCTCTGTAGGCAAACACCTCGACTAATTTACACAACGGCAGTGACATGAATCATAAAATGCGTGGGTCAAACGCAACTGGACTTCTTTTAGGTTCTTGAAGATGCTTCACTCCTCACCCGAAAGGCTTCTCCAGTCTTCAAGAACCGAAAAGAAAGCCGCCTTTGACTAAAGCGCTCTAGACTCTTTAAAGGTGCTGCTCCAGCCCCGTGATTACTGACCTTCTCTGCAGGAGCGGCGAAAGGTCAGAGTGGAGTCCATCTCATTTTTGATCTTGATGAGTGCATCAAGAACCATTGGGCCACAGCTGGATGATGGAAAAAAAAACAAAACGGTGAGTAAAAAAATTCTGTAACGTGAAAGCATAAAAGCAACACCTCTGACGTGTTTACCTGATCAACTGAAACCCTGACAGGTGTTACGACTGAATAGCATTACTCAGCTGGGAGCTTAATAAATCTGATTAGAGAACATGTGAAGGAAGAGGACTGGAAATACGCCAGGCTGTCAGATGCATAGATATATATACATAGATACCTCGTTGACTGGTTCGGCCCGCTGATGCGACGTAACTGTGTGTCCGCCATATT
>JAVDPK010002834.1:276660-323247 GCA_034780415.1 Cichlasoma orientale
ATCTATCTATCTATCTATCTATCTATCTATCTATCTATCTATCTATCTATCTATCTATCTATCTATCTAAAAAAATTACATGTTTTAAACTTTAAAATCTGGTTACAATGGAAGTATTAAAGCTGATCATCCTGTGGTCTTTAACTCATCATCTTATTTTTTTCATAGTTTTATGTACTGTTGTCTCCACATCCCACTGCTTGTGATTAACTGTGTTTATACAAAGTTCTTATTTTGACATTAAACTGACCAGGCTTGCGCACGCACGCACGCACACACACACAGAAAAAGAAGAAAAAGGACAGCTGTTAATTATTAAAAATGACTTCATGGTACTTTATTCACTGACAGCAGGACAGAAAGGCGATTTAACTGAAAATGTGTGGCACAGTATTTGGAGATTGTACACCAGATTGTATTGCCCTTCAGAAAATGGCAAAGCAAAAACAGTGTCGTTATGATAAAGTCAAGTGGAAAAAAAGTGGCAACTAGTAAAGTTTCATTTTTCTGTGTCCCATTAAGGACACTTTTACAGGCTGCACATTTAGCAAAACTCTTGTTTCTGATGTACTAAAAGCCATTTCATTATTTGTATTGCTGTATACATGCTGCCCGAACAGCCTCGAAAGGAAACATAACACAGTAAACTGCTGTATTCACAAATTGTAGATTTTGGTTCAGTGCATCCTCGCTGAGGTTCAAAAGGCATGTTATTAGCAGAGCCACAGTAGATTGTGCTTCAGTTAGGTCAATACAGGACGAGTGTATCATATTGAAAAAAAAAAAACTACAATAGACATTAACTTTGTGAAGTTTATGGAAGCTGTTTCTGCCACTTAAAAAAATATATTTTTTGTCATCCATAAGTCAAAATGTTGGGTTATTATCTCAAAACAAACTCATAATTGTGAGAAAATAAGTTAAGATTTTGACTTATAGATGGCATTTTTTTTCAGTGGTAGAAACAAGCTTCCATAGAGATTATATATGACCATGGTGCGTGTTAATGTCATTTTAGTGCATCAGTGATGTGAGTGAGTGCGGTAGGAGTACGTGTGCTGCGCCGTGGGGCTCATGATGTTTTCTGTGATGTACGCCACCAGCAGGCAGATGATGACCAGCATCACGCAGATAGCTCCGCCCACCGTTGTCATGGCGATCACAATGTCCTGCATCCCTGACGGCGGCAGAGTAAACTCCACGCAGTCCCGCTGCTCTGCCCTCTCGGCTGGCTCGGAGCGGCCCAGGGCGCGCAGACAGATGCGGTACGGGATGTTCTCGTGCAGCTCGGACAGCAGAAAGTCCCTGCAGCCCGAACCAAGATGGACACCGGCGCACTCAAACTGAGTGTAGCTTCCATTCCACCAGCAGCTTACCTCGTAGCCTCCGCGTCTGTGGCGTCGGCCCCTGAAAAGATAGTTTGATCGCGGAGTTTCCTCTTTTGTTGCATTTGTCCCGGGACTGCTGGGCTGTTTAGTCTTTGTGGATTCTGACTCGTGGGTCCACTGTAACAGTACGCTGCCGTTGATAAGAATATTTGCCACCAGGTTCCCGAAAGACACCGCAGTCCTGCACTCTCCCTTAGGACACTGGTACCCAAACAGAGTGTGTCGAAAGCACAGCTGCCCCCCAATGCCTCCCTCGATCACTCGATAGGCACACACAGGTGATGGCACATCCTCCGGGCTCCATCTCGGTGCCCTGTCAGAACTGTCAGATATCACAGTATTATTATTGCCTCGACTTGTGTTAAACGAGGAGCTTTTCACGTAGCCTGTTCCCTCTTTCAGCCTTGATGATGGCCTGCTTTGATTGCTGGGAGTAATATTAGTCTGTCTGAGCCAAATTTGGGTCACATTATTTCTTCCTCTCGCCTCTGATGAGGACGTTGATGATGATGCTGATGATGATGCTGATGAGCTGTTGCGCTGATGAGACCCAGCTGTCTGGGGTAACGTGCAAAGCAGCAGTGCCGATAAGGCGAGCAGGGATGGTCGTTGTTGGTTTTTCATCGCACCAAGCTCCCGTCGGGTTATTTTCTCTCACAGTGAATCAGATGGGCGATGGCTGATGTCTGCCATAAGATTCAATTCAGTGCACGCGACGAAAATCCGCGTGAAACAGGATCCATAGGCGAGAGGAGCGGGTACACATCTGCGACAGAAATAACATTCAATCATGCGCCCATCCAGTTAGTGAGAGATCCCAGTATGACCTTGCAGGATGAAGTTAATGCAGCCCAGACGGTGATGAAAATAACCTCAGTGCAGCTCGCTGCTCTCAGACATTTCCGAAAAACACTCGCCTATTTCGGTGGGACCAGAGGACCAGGCTCGTGCCATCAGATTGGCTTTCTTCTTCCTGTCTGGCTTGACGTAAATGGGTTTGATGCCTGCTGTGTTAGAGTGCACGTGCAGGAGCGCGCCCCGCGGAGTGCTGGGCAGCGTGGGTGCGTGCGCAAAATATTTGTAGTCATCTGCGCTCGGTTTGTGAGTCATCAGCCCACACTGTGCTTCAGGTAGTTGTCAAGTCACCTGTTCGGACTCCTGAAAACAGCACTGATGGAGGGACTGAAGTCAGCCCACCTGCATCCCACCTGCGCTGAGTGTATCGTTTTAAATTTATCACCAGGTCGCAGGAAGCCAAATGTGCTTAAACGTTTCAACAACCATACTGTCCCTTGGCTCACTGCTTTGCCTTCAGCCTGGAAAATGGTCAGATTGCTTTAATATACAGATGAACTCAAAATAAGTTCAAAGCCTACTTATAAATACAACCCCAATTCCTAAAAAGTTGGGACGCTAAAATGTAAGTAAAAACAATGCAATGATTTGCAAATGTCATAAAATCACAGAACACAGAAAACACTTCAAGTGTTTAAACTGAGAAAATGTGCAATTTTAAGAAAAATATTGGCTCATTTTGAATTTGATGGCACCAACATGTCTCAGAAAAGTCGGGACAAGACTGTGTTTTCCACTGTGTAGCATCCACTCTTCTTTTAACCACAGCCCGTAACATCTGGGAACTGAGGAGATGAGCTGCTGGACCTGTGGGAGCTGAATGTCGTCCCATTCTTGTCTGATATAGGATTCTAGCTGCTCAGCAGTTCTGGGTCTTCTTTGTTGTGTTTTTCATTTTATGATGTTTTCAGCTGGTGAAAGGTGAAAGGTCTGGACTGCAGGCAGGCCAGTTCAGCACCTGGACTCTTCTACTGTGAAGCCATGTTGTTGTAATAGATGCAGTATGTTTAGCATTGTCTTGTTGAAATATTCAAGGGCATCCCTGAAAAAGACGCCATCTGGATGGGAGCATTATGTTGCTCTAAAACCTGTATATACCTTTCCAGATGTGCAAGCTGCCAATTCCATAGACACTAATGCACCTCCATACCATCAGAGATGCGTGTTTTGAACTGAGTGCTGATAAGAAGCTGGATGGCCTCTCTCCTCTTTAGTCCAGTGTCCATTTTTTCCAAAAAGAATTTCACGTCTGACCTCAGAGAGCAGTTTTCCACTTTGCCTCAGTTCATTCTACATGAGCTTTGGCCCAGAGAAGAAAGCAGTTTCTGGTTATGTTCACATGTGGCTTCTTATTTGCATGATAGAGCTTTAATCTGCATTTGTGGATGGCACGCTGAATTGTGTTCACAGACAGTGATTTTTGGGAGTGTTCCTGAGCCAATACAATGATTTCCATGATGACATAATCATACCTGTTTATGCAGTGCTGCCTGAGGGCCTGAAGATCACAAGCATCCATATTGATTTTCAGCCTTTGCCCTTGTGCACAGATTTTTCCAGAGTCTCTGAATCTTTTGATGATATATTATGTACTGTAGATCATGAGATATCCAAAGTCTTCACAATGATTTATTTTGCGATACAATAATTATTCTGAAATTGTTCCACAATTTGTAGGTGCAGGTTTTGATTGGTGAACCTCTGCCTCTCTAATGTGGTCAATCATGTCACTGACCTCTTGCCAACTAACCAGTTTCTTCTGTTTATCCTTTTCAGGGTCGCGAGGCTGGCTGGAGCCTATCCCAATGATGGGTTAAAATTTCATATTTATGCACTTTGCATTTCTGTAAACTGATGCGCTTACATGGTTCTGCAAACAAAGTAGGTAGTATGGCTGGAGACTAGAGATGGCTAGGGACGAAAACAAGTTTCAAAGCATTTATTCTGCAAACATCCTCTGCAACAGGGGTATTAACTGCTTTTTCAAAACAAAGTAGTTGCTGCTGATTTTTCCTGCTTTAAAATCATTTAAGTACATGTTGTATGTGCATATAACATGTTATATGCATTAATGAGTTTGGACCCTATTAATGCACAGCTATAATCTGATGCTGTGCAGAGTTCATACAGTCATATCTTTGTGAGGATCTTAATACTTAGAATTTTTGAGATTTTTTTAATTCTATGAGGGTTTTTTATTATTATTATGGTCTCTGAAGTGAAGAAAACTCTCCTCGTGATAAAAAAATTAATTAAAAAAATCTCAGACATGGTGGAAAAAGTTCCACTGTTGATATAATCATGATGTTTGGTCTCCACTGTACATGTAATTAAGCTGTGCTTGGTTGAGATTGTTCTAAGCAGTAATTAATTTTTCTCAAGAGATTAACCCAGTAAATAATTAATACCAAGGGAGAGAGTATGAATGGCTGACGAAAAATTTTTCACATGCTGAATCACTGGAACCAACTCAGCTGTTCCTGAAAGCTTTCGTTGGTTAAATTGGTTGCATGTGTTGCCAACAGTTCCTGGTGCATTTGGTTACCTGCTATTATTGTTGTTTAGCAAAGCTCATCGTGAGACAATAAAAAGAAACAAACCCGGGTCAGATTGCGGATCCATTGCAGAGTTATGTGCTGCGGTTAGCACGAACGGTGACTTGCAGGTGTTTGTATGCTCGCTCTTGAGGTCGACGGTCAGCATTTTGAAGTGTCTGTGACGCAGGACGGCTGGAAAATGCCTGCCTTCCTGCTCTCACAGCTTCTACAGATCAGATTAAATTGACCTTGAATCTGATCAGCAAACATTAGTTCATGTGTGATGAATGTGCTTGCTTGTCTTATATAAAACATAATGAGGGCTGTGAGGAGTATTAGTAATGAAGCTTGCGGAGCTCCCTGATGCATCACTCTCACATATACAAGCCTGTTATGATAAAAAGGAGAAGTACGTTGCCACGCAGAGGATGATGCCATGTCAGAGGTCCTCACTGTAGACGCGATTTTGTTTGGGCTCTTGGTCTTTTCTGGCATTTTGGGAAACATCCTGGTCATCTATGTGGTGAGAAAGCACGCAGCTTTTTAACTGTAAAATGAGATGAATGTTTTGGATTGAGCGGTTCTCAGTATGTCTTGTTTTTATTCTCAGGTGTTTCAGTCAGCCATTGAAACTCCATCAAGGAGACTCTCTCCTTCTGACCTTATTCTGGTGCACCTGTCACTAGCTAACCTGCTGACCTCGCTTTTCCGCACAGTGCCTATTTTTGTGTCAGACCTGGGCTTGGATCTGTCTCTGTCCCCTGGCTGGTGCAGAGTCTTCATGCTGCTGTGGGTGTGGTGGCGGGCTGTGGGCTGTTGGGTGACTCTAACGCTCAGTGCCTTTCACTGCTCTACACTGAGACGACATCATGTGACCTTTGGACCTCTTGCCGTTCAGAGGGAGAGGCGGCGGGTCTGGATTGTCTTGGGGGTGGTGTGGGGGGCAAACCTGGGTTTCTCCGTCCCTGCGCTGGTATACAGCACTCAAGTTCAAGGCAATGCCACAATGGAGCTGATGGTGATCAGCTGCACCACCAGGCCTCTGCTAGGCTGCATCTGGGAGTTTCCATCAAAAGAACAAGGCTTAGCCTTCGCCTCCACATCACTGGCGCTGAATGAGGTGTTGCCGCTGGTGCTGATGATTTTCACCAATTTAGCCACACTGCACGCTTTGGCCAAACACATCCGAGCTGTTAGCTCAGGGGGAGAGTCAGGAGGGACCCATGGGGAGCTGGACAAACCTGGACAAACGCCTTACATTCAGCTGACCAGTGAACGTAAGGCGGCTCAAGTGATCATGTCTCTGGTGTCACTATTTGTGTTCTGCTGGGTGCTACAAGTTGCTGCAGTAACATACTACAACCACAACCGGGGGCGCCATGCTGAAGGGCTGCTGACTGTTTCCCAGTTCTCTGCTTCAGTGTTTGTAGGATTCAGCCCCTTGGTGGTGGCCCTGGGACACGGAAAACTGAGGAGAAAAATCATGAGTATGGCACTGGGGTGGACTCAGTTTCTTAAATGTCACAGGGAGGGCACTGAAGAGTGGACTAAATCCCCGAAGGCTACAGGAGAAAAGGGAAATGAACCAGTTTTTGTTGTTCAAAAATAGATGATTGTCATAAAAGTGCAAGAGAAATGTAAATAAAACAAATGATGAAAGATAAGTGTGACTGCACAGTGATAATTCATTTATTCATGCAAGACACCTCCAGCTAATTCAGAAACAGCAATGAAACTAACACAGATGGACTTGGAAAGGAAGCTGTAACATAAAACCCCTCACTGGTGTTTGATAGCAAGCTTCACCATAACACCATAACCCCCCCCCCCCCCAAAAAAAAATACAGCAAAAATGGAAAATGAGAGAAAACTGCTCCTCGGAAACTTCTTCTTGCCTTCAAACACAAATTTATCAACTTTAGCTTCTCACTAATTTTAAATTAGGGAGACAAAATGGGAACTAATAATGTTATACTGAACCAGCAACAAAATGTTACAACCACTGCCTTGGTCATTTTTTTTTCTTTGGGCCTTTTTGTTTATAATAAATGAAAAACACATCAAGCAACCTTCAAAAATGAATTTAGGTTATTACTGTAATAGCCTTTCCCTTGAGTCCACCAGTCTTCCTTCAGGCACTCATCCATGAAGGATTACAGAGAAAAAAAAAACTCCATACCTAAAGAAACATTGTGCTAATAATAGTTTATGATTAGAAATCTTATGTTTGCTGCATTCCAGAGCTTCTGCAGATTGTACCGTCAGTGCACAAGGGCAGACCTGATGCATGAACGAAGCTGCCGGTGGCCAACTGCCAGAACAACAGGTGACATGGCAATAAAGGTAATGTGGCCAAAACGTGCAATGACCAGAAGAAACGCAACTGAGGAGCCACGGCTGTAGTTGAAATAATTGACAGAGATAACGTTGGTTCCCCAAGATATGATGAAGAGCATTACGAGGGCGAGAATCACCTGGGAAAAAAAAAAATAAACACACAAGTAAAAGAAGACTGCACATTTAAAGTTTAATAAAGATGTTGCTAAATCTTCTGTTCTAATTTGCTGTGAATGCAAACAATTCCCATTAAGTCCTGCATGATCAAACACATCCATTGGGGGTGGCTGTAGCTCAGGAGGTAGAGCAGGGCACCTACTAATCAGACGGTTGGTGGTTTGATTCCTGGCTGCTCCAGTCTGCATGTCTCCATACTCATGTGTGAATGAGGCATGTTGTATAAAGTATAGTAATCAATATATATAAGAAACAGTCCATTTACCATCCAGCCACGTACTTCATAGCTCATCACTGTATGCAAATATCAATGATGAGAAGCACTCTCCAGAGAGACTACAGATGGTTGCTGGAGTGGTGAAAGTATCAAAACAGCAGGCAGAAATGCAGGGCAGCAGTTGGGAGATTGTGTTTGGTATAGTATGAGGAAAGTGAAGGATATTAGTGTGAATGTGCAGCTGGAGTTGCCTGCCGAGGCAATGCATTTGTATACCCCCCCCCCCCCCCCTTAAGTAAATGCAACGTATCAACTTTTACATTTACACAGCTCACTGACTGCATCACTGACCTCCAGTCCCCATTCTTTCTCACCTTGGCTGCTCGTTTCTCAGCTGGCACCCGCTTTAATGCAGGTGCATCTTTCCCCGAACTCCGGCCGTGATTGTAGAGTGTGTAAAGCGAGGTTAGGTTTGTGAAGACCATCAAGATTATAGGAACGGCTTCATGTATCACCAGAGATGTAGTGGCATAGGCCAGGCCACAGTAGGTGGAGGGAAAGTTCCACATGCAGCCCAGCAGGGGGCGTGTTGTAGTGCTCACCAGCATGAGTGTCTGAGGAAAGAGGAGTGGAGTCAGAGCATGGAGAAGAGAGGGTGGAGCATGCACTCAGCCAGTGAGTGAGAGAGACTATTACTTTCCCTAGAAAAATGACATCTATTGGCACTCATAGGCATGAAGCCAACAATCAATGCAGGATAACCTACTCTGAACTTATATTAGATCCTTTTTTTAAATAAAGTTCAATGAAACAGAGTAATGCAGAAGTGCTGCTGCTGTAGTCCATCTACTTCAAGGTTCGATGTGTTGTGTGCTCAGAGACGCTCTTCTGCATACCTTGGTTGTAACAAAGGGTTATTTGAGTTACTGTTGCTTTCCTATCAGCACAAAGTAGTCTGGCCATTCTCCTCTGGCATCAACAAGACATTTTCACCCAGAGAACTGCTGATCACTGGATATTTTCTCTTTTTGAGACCATTCTCTTTAAACCCTAGCGATGGTTGTGTGGGAAAATCCCAGCAGACAAGTGGTTTCTGAAATACCAACAACCATGTCATGTTCAGTCGCTTAAATCACCTTTTTAACCCAATCTGATGCTCAGGTTGAACTTCAGCAAGTCCTCTTGACCATGCCTAAATGCACTGCTGCCATGTGAGTGGCTAATTAGATATGCTCTTTAACACTGATTACATTAAAAAGCAGCTGAACAAGTGTACCTAAAAAAGTGACCTGTGAGTGTATATGCAATGCATTGTATCCTTGTTGCAACTGACTTTTTTTTTTTTTTTGCCAACTTAACTTTCAATTTGGTCAGATACTTTTTGGAAAATGACTGTCACAGATCACAATGTGAATTCTACATAAAGGAATCAACAGCTGGTAAGGTCCTTAAATTTAAGCTTAATGCTGCCATGTGTTGCGCTCACCTCTGTAGTGTTTCTGTCCCCATTAGTGGAAAAAATATAAGCAGGAATGGAGTAAATAAGGTTAACAATCCAGATGAGACCCAGGCTCACAAGGAGGGTTTTAGGAACACCCCGGGGCCCATTTGTAGTAGTAGGAGCCACACGTTTCAACATCTGGAGGTGGAACGCACTGAGGAAGAGTGTTGACCACACATTGACTGACCGCAGCCACACCCAGACTCCCATGAGCAGCTGACAAAACCGTTTGATTATGTTTAGCTGTAAAAACACAAGATAGGTTTCAAGATGTATACACACAGAGCTCATTGCTTTAGATATCTACTTAATCTTTTATGCATGTTTGCTTTGGAAAACACTCCTTAGGTAAAGCATAACCAATATGCTACTAGCAGTAGTGGGAAAAAAAAGAGTGAATTATGGGCAATCTTAAAAACTTAAAAAGCTAAAGACAGTACCTCCAGTCCAATGTCTGAGATGACGACGAGTGTGTTCCTCAACAGCGATACCAGCAGGTTAGACAGTGCCATGTTAACAATGATGATGTCCGAGGTACGTCCCCAGTTACGCTCCAAGATTAGGCTCTTACCAATGACCCAAATCACAGTGGCATTACCCAGAATTCCCATTATCACCAGGATAATGTAAAAAGCAGTTTGTACAGGGGACACGGAGACATGAAGTCCCATCCCCACATGATCTGCCTCTTCATTGGGGTCCGAGAAGTTGCTCATTATTCCACAAATAAAGATATCAGTCGGTAAAGAAGTTTTAACAGCTGATGAAAAGTCCTGAAGAAATTTCCATCATCATTTTGGATGAATATCAATATAAATCAGTTATTATCCTCCATCAAGCTGGTATCATGTTGGACTCCGGTTAATTGGAGCTTTTGGTTTATAATTTTGTTCCTCTGTGTGTTTGTAGGTGAAATCATTTAAGTGACTCTTCCACGGGCTCAGTGGAAGAAAACGATCGTGCCTAAAAAAATAAATAAATAACAGCGGCGTCTGTGCCGTGTTGCTGTAAGGCCACAGAACGTCACAAAGCACCACGATGTTTGAGGCCTCAGGGAGCATGAGGCGTATGTTAATGAAACACAGGAGATTAATCTGCTTACTTGCATAAATGTGCTTCCCTTGCAACTTTATTACCATCATCCTAAGGGAAGTGAAGGCTACTAACCGATACTGACAGATATTGGTCACCAGTGGCGATTCTAGAGTCTGTTGGGGCCATAGGCTCCTCCACTTGTATTATAAAATATAATGTGCTCCGGTTAACATCTTTGTCCTTTTGTGAATGCAAAAGGACAGGAGCGTGGAAAAAAATGATCAAATATAAAAGAACAGTACCTTTAGTCATCCTAAATGAGTGAATTATGTCACATGACAAGTGAACTAGAAGTTTCCATTTAGTGAGTTTGCAATATCTTACATCCCTCTGGGGTTGTGTCAGAAAAAGCATCAGGCATAAAAACTCAATAAGGGAGCAGCTGAAAGCAGCTTTTTTCAGTTTGAAATAGCTGATTACACCAAACTACCACTAGATGGCCCCTTAAACCAAACAGCACAGTACAGGGTAGTTTTTACTTTTTTATTTTAAGCAAATGCCATTAACTCTGTACAGTATTATTTAACAGACAACTGTAAAATTCAGTAGCTTTACATACAAAGTCAGTACATTTAAAAATATGTTCAGTACATATTTGTGATCAACATTAGGAATATCTTTTGAGACTGATGTGAATCAATAACAAAATACAGTCATCTTTATTCTTTACAAGCATCAAATTTACATCCTATTAGCTTAAAAAAAATTAAACACATAAGGATAATGCAGAGACATCTAAATGTGAGAATAGTGCGTCCATCAGTGAGAGAGAAAAAAAAAAATCAAATATTGAATGAATCTCATCTGTTCAGGTAGGTAACACTTTCTCTGACTCACTCATGTTCGGAACATGTTGAACTGCTTTGATATAATGAACCATCTAACTAAGGAAAGATGATAAAAAAAAAAAACATACTAGTCTGTCACTGGCTCTCCTAATGGGTTTTCTTTGTGAAATCCTAAAAAGGAACTTGTGATTTTGCACAAATACTGCTACAACCCCGTTACAGTAATGAAACTAGGCATTTTTATAGGTTTCAGGGGACGAGTTCCATGACTTTATCTGCCAGAGAACCTGTTCACAGATCAGAACATTTCACCCAAGATCGCAATCCTCCAACTTTCATTCAAAGCATCTTCAGTTTTATTAGAATTGTTTAACAACGTTTATGTGAAAACCAGCAATTTGTGAAAGTAGCCATCATTAAACGTTAAACATTATGAGTTTTCAGGCTTTAGCGCAACTGTGTGAGGACTTTGTTCCCCGACCTCTGAATTGATGCCCGCATCTTGAGTAAGGAAGAGAAAACAAAATGCATCTCAGCCTGACTATCAGGGTACTGTAGTTCAGCTCCCCACTTAAGTTCTTCATTTCACTGTAAGCATGGTTTCATCTGAGACTTCTCCAGCTGATCATAACCACAGATCTTGTTCAAGGCACTGCAACAAATCTCCATTCAAATTCTACTTAAAAATGATCCAGAAACTAACAGAAACTTTGAACATTTCTTTAAGGAAGATGAAAGATCATATTCCCCAGTAAACAAATCTGCACTCATTTAAATAGCAACCATCATGCTAGCTGTCTGCACTGCCTACAGTTGTAGTTAGAAGTTTACATACACTCATCATTTGCATGAATGTCAGGGTAGTTTTGGGCTTTTAATGAATTCTTTGAACTGTTCTTTTTCCAGGGTGGAATGATCGTACAGCATACATCTTTAATGACTTTAGAAAACAAAAACTGCCTGCACAAGTTATTTTGGATTTCTCTCCACACAGAGTCAAAAGTATACATGTAGGCTCAAAAAAAAAAAAAAATTGTGGTGCTGAAGGCTCTAAAATGTCTTAACTTGACAAGGCCAAGGCCTTGTAGCTTCTCATTAGTGATCATGATTGACTACAACCGGTAGATTCTCTTTGTCAGCATAAAAAGAATGTGTTTGACAGCACTCACTGGATTGACCAATACTGTCTTGGAGCCATTTCTAAACAACTGCAGATTCCAAGATCATCAGTTCAAACAAGTGTACGCAAACACAAGTTATTTGGAAGTGTCACCACTTTGCCAAGATCTGGAAGAAGACCCAAACTGTCACCCTCAGAGGGGAAATTGGTTTTATGGTCAGACGAGATAAATTGCACTATTTGGCCACAATGACAAGAGGTATGTTTGGTGACCTAAAAACACTGTACCACCTGTTAAACATTGTAGTGCTAGCATCATACTCTGTGGCTCTTTTAGTGCCAGTGATACTGGTACACTGCGCATAGTGGATGGAATCAGGAAGGAGGAGGACTACCTCCAAATTCCTGGAGTCCTCTGAGTGCTCAAGTAGAGTAGAAAAGTGCTATATCAAATATCCAGTGGTCAAGGTACAACTTGCTAAGGGACATTTAACCAAATATTAATGGGGGCGAATGTATAAATTTGAGCCTGTATTGTATCCTTTTGACTCTGGATTAGAGAAAATCCAAAATACATTTAAATTTGTGCACCCAACTCTTGTTTTTTAATGTCATTAAATATGTATGCTGCGCAATCATTCCAACCTGGAAAAAGAAAAGTTCAAAGAAATCATTAAAAGCCCCAAATTAGCATGACATCTATGCAAATGATGAGTTTATGTAAACTGACCACAAATGTATGTGGGTATGTGCATGTGTACATATATGAGAGACTGACTGCTCTGTATGAACTTATGTGGCGTACTGCTTTCCCACACTGCCAGTGATATTTATAACTGGAGGGGAGAAAAAGATTTAATTACATGTGTATCTGTTCATCCTCTGCTGGCGGTGGAGTTATGTGAAAAGGCTTTTCTGACACTAGAATCCATTTCAAGATGAATTAGTTACACACAAGTTATCTCGTACTTGAGTGTTTTGCTTTGACTCCCTGACTGGTTGTTAACCCAACTGGCTGGAATCTATCAGAGAGAAGAAACAGAAACAAATTTGCACTTCCTCTGACCTTCTGCATGAACATAATTGCAGAGATGAGGGAAAAACATAAGTGGTAATAATTAGCTCGGCTAACCTCTGCGAGTCGTGGCAGTGCAGCATAGCCCGTCTCCTCGGCCTGAGCTGTAGATGGGGGACACGCACACTCGACTGTTTGGTCCAAGTCTGGTGAGCCGCGTTGAACGGGAGGTAGGAGGTAAGTAAATGGAGGAGGTGGAGCTGTGGGACTTTCCTGTTTCCCATTTGATCCAGTAGCCTCTTAACCCTTCCTGATAGGCTTGCCATTTTAGTTGGATCTCCTCCACCTCCAAGTCCCATCGTTCTACTGGGCCCAGCTTAAGGTCAATCAGAGCAGGAAGAGCTGCTGCAAGAGGGAAAGGAGGCAAATATTTAAACTGCCTGGTAATAAATGATACAAAACCCAAAAGCAGCAATTATTTAACCAAAAGAGCCTTGAAGTGGCAACTTCTAAATGTCAGCTTTTAGTACAGAGATGTGACTGAACTGGATTATCTAGAAGGAATAGCAGGAAAACAACACAGACTGTAATCAGTACCTTGCAGTGTGCAGGTCCTCACAGACATGGCTCTCTCTTTTCCATCTGCATGCAGAGCACTGACCGTGACCAAGTACTGAGTGTTCGGCTCCAGGCCGGTCAGTAAGGTTGAATTTTTCTGCCTGGGTAATGTAACAGTGCGGACACGTCCGCTAGGAATAGCTCCATACTCCACTGTGTACCTTCGAACCCGAGCCGGCTGCAGAGGACCCCAGCTTACACGGATCTGATGTGGGCCAGCATCTGACAGGGAGACCACTGCTGGGCTTAAAACATCTGAGGAGGGCACGAGATGAGGGGACACAGCAGGTGAAACTATGACTTTCAGGATAAATTTTGATTTTTGGTGCCAAAACACCAGAAGTTACCAGTTTGAACTTCCTGTAGAAAACCCTAGTAGACCTTACAGTGCAGCTGGATAAATAAAAACACGCCATTCTAATGATTGCCACTGTATGCAAAATCATCTACAAGATTACAAGACTGTTACAAAAAGAACATTTCAGTTATTTAGCATTTGCAAATGTATTAACACATTTAGGCAAACGACTCCGCACAGCTGTCGACAGTTTGCACCCACAGGCTCTGTGATCAAACTAGATTCAATTTCTCCTCGACTGAATAGTGTTACTCTCCAAAGTATGATGGAATCATTAAGTGTAAATCAAGAGCATTGTAAAACGTATCTATCACACTTGAGCACAGAGTTACAACAATTTGTGAACGTGGATAAACAGATTTTAAGGGGACAACAACCCTGACAATGGGAGAGAAAAAGGAGTAAGGATGGGCTGTGGTGGTGTAGCAAGCTGAGGACAAGAAAAATAAAGGAAGATTCAGAAGAGTGCAGAGGATGGTTGCAGTAAGATGTTGATTGCATGCTTTCTGGTATTGATTGTGTACATGTTTTTTTTATATGCAAATGTAAGGGCTCTTTTCCCTTTATGAATGTAAACCTCATCTTAAAATCAGCATCTATAGGAACATACTTCTGCACTCCACTCTCATTCTAACCATGCTTTGTCAAGGGAATTTGTCATTTTACTCGCAATGACTTATTCATTGACAAGAAGCACACAAGGAAAACACTGTAACTCTTAATGTGGATGGATACTCTCTCTCAGCATCTCTGCAGGGCTGCAACCTGGATGTTATCCTGGACAACACATGCTCTCATTCTTATCGCTTATTTAATCTTTCCCTAAAGCTGCCTTCTACCATCTAAAGTACCTATCCAGACTCTGGCCAGTGCAGATTCTGCACTCGTTCATGCCTCCATCACCTCCCACCTGGACTGTTGTAATGCTGCAGTGTTTGGTCTGCCTGTAAAAGCCCTGGACATGCTGCAGTATGTTCAGAACTCAGCTGCCAGAGTTGTTACCTGCACTATGTCGTGGCAACACATCACACCCACCTTTATGTGCCTTCACTGGCTTCCAGTCAAGTCCTGCATCTGCTGTAAAATCCTCACCTACAAATCCCTACACGCTCTTGTTTTCCACTGTATCTGATCTTCACTTGCCCCACACCTCATCCAGGATTCTGCGTTCCACAGAAATCCTGTGTTCCCTCACACCCGACTGCGGTCTTTTGGGGACAGAGCCTTCAGTGCTGCTGCCCCCACTCTCTGGCCCTGAGATATCCCCTCTGAGATCTGCAGTGGTCTGTCTCTGGGCATTTAAAATAAAATAAAAAAGTTCAAATGTCGCCTATCCACTGAGGTCTTTGGGCTTTGACTTGTGTGTAAAGTGACCTTGGGTTTCTTGAAAAGGCACTATATAAATCTCATTATTATATTTTTTAATAAGAAAAATTCATCTTTAAAGCTGCAAACTTCAAAAATGTTGCAAGGCGTGCCCCGCTCCAGCAGTAAACAGCTCCAGAATTGCATTAAAACCTGAATAAAAAAAAAAAACATTACTGAAACCTGAAATCTCAATATCTACAATTCCACAATGACTGTGAACTTTGTCTAAGTAGGAAGATGAGAAATGAGCTCCTTAACTTATGAACCTTTTGATGAATGAAATGCTAGCTACTTCAACCAAGGTTTTATTTTTCCATTTTAAGGAGGCACCACAGTATTATAAAACCCATGCATGTTCTTACCAGGAAAAGTGGTGAATGTTACAGTGAGTGTATTAAACAGTTCCTGGTTGAACTCTGGGCGGAGGAAAGCTGTGTAAGTCGTTTCAGGCTGCAGATTTTTCAGCTCCGCCCTGCTGGAGTCTCCTTTTAAAGTACGTCTGATCTCAGGGTCGGTTCTGCTCTTGGGCTTATACGAGAGTTCATAATAACCACTATCTGCACTCAGAACAGGGCGCCACTGCAGCACAGCACTGTGGGAAGTCAAATTAACCACACGCAGCCGTTCTGCACGAATGATTTCTACAGATAAGACAAAAGAGGGGAGGCAGAGATTAAATATAAAACTGGGGTGAATAATTCTGGAATTGAAAAATCATTAACATCTGTGAAGGTACTGATTCTAAAATAAACCACACACACACACACACACACACACCTATGATGGCCTTCCTCAGGTCCTCTGTGATGATATCAATGTTATCTATGTCCACAGAGTACAGGTGAGACTCCATCGGAGGCGTCACCACACGTTGTAACACCCGGTAGTTCCCATGTACAGTAGACACAACTAACACAGACACTCCTCGAGCCTTCAGCTCCGACATGGGCTTGTCCACGTCTCCAGGCTGCACTCCATCAGTCAGCCACAGGAGAATCTTTGGCACTTTCACCTGCGTCTCCGTCAGGAGCTGCTGGGCTACACTGAGCGCCGCCTCAGTGTTGGTATCCCCCTTCAGCTGACTGACCCCCTGCATGGCAGTCTGCAGACTCTCCTGATTGTCGTGGACGTCTAGGCCGAACTCTAGGTGAGGGTTGGTGCCCACCAGCAGCAACCCCACTCTCACATGCCCACGGCCCAATGAAAAGGGATGGACCAGGCTGGCAGCAAAGTCCAACAGACGGGAGAATTCATAGTTTGCTATACTTCCTGAGGAGTCCAGCAAAAGGAGAATGTCCCCTTCGCAGCAGTTCAACACTGTACACAACAGGACAAAAACAGGAAGGTTAGTTTTAATATCCAATCTCACTGTACATTCTGTATAATCACAAGGCATTCTATTCTAATATGTAAAAATGATCCTCAATCACTGATCATTCAAACCTGTAGCAACAGCATATCATATTCACTTATTCAGTTCATTAACTTAACCTGATGCCCTTCCTTTAGTAATTATTTAGACTTTTACCTGTTTGATTTTGTTTTGCTGCTTCACTGGATTTTCTTTTTATGCGCACTACTTAGTCTTTGTTAGACAAGTACCTTTGTTCCTCGAGCCATCCTCATCCCTGGTTTGGGCCTTTTTTAAAATTCGTACTGTTGTTTGTAGAATAGTTAAAGCTTGTTTTTAAGTTTTGGACTAAATTGCCTGTGTCTACATTTGCATCCTCTTCTGAATGCACTCAGCAGTGCCACGGGAACAAGCTCAATATAGAAAATGTAGTCAGAAAACATCTACAGATGACATTAAATATAGAAGACTGCTTATTTAAACATCGCACAGTAATGTGCAACATTATTCTGCTGAATGCTGCAATGTGTTCATCAGCTGGTTGCCAACTGTGTGTCTGCTGCATGAGTGAATCCCACTGAGGACAGCAGTGAGTGAATCAAATCAGTAAAGAGCTGTAAAAACCCTCTAAAATTAAAAGACAGCACAATCCAAGAGACATAGATAATAAATGCAACACCTCAAATTTCATTAAACCCATTATTAATGTCGGCACACTGACTTCAACAATCGACTGTTAGCTCAAAACATTAAGTGCAGCTGAGGCAGAGGGGAATTTGATCAAAATAGCAGATTTGTTGGTGTCCTAGTCAAAAAGTCAGATGACGACCAGACTTTGCTTAGAATTCATCCGATGCAAGAAGAAAAGAAGAAACAACTTTCAGCTGCTGCCTTATTTCCCTAAAGGTTGCCACAGCAGATGGACGGTATGCTGATTAGGCACAGATTTTACACCCTTGTTGATGTAACTGATCCTGGGCTTGTCTCCCCTCCTGCTCTCAAAAATGGGAATTTTTCTACATGCAAAGCAAATATGTTAACCACTGCATTACTGACCCAAACATCCAAGGATAGGGCATATTAAATCATTTGCCATATTTTACAATTTTGCAACTTTTAACATTATATTTATTTTTTTAAAAATCCTCCCGTTCTCCAAGAGATGAAGGTAGGGATTTTTTTTTTTTTTAAATGTAGGTAGAAAACTACTTGAGCCTGAATTTTCTAAAATATTTGGATGTCCAATCACTGACAGCAGATTTGGCAGCCTGTGGAAACCAGGCTATCATTACAGGGGCCAGAAGCACCTGTAATGACAGAAAATTCTTGCTGGGCTGTGAGGGTGCATAAATTGAATTGCTGTACTATGAAACATACATAAATATGAGTATTCCAAAAATTCATATTGGGAAAATGAGAGAAACCACCACCACAAACTTTGGATACTATATTAACAAAATTCCTCTTTCTAACTTGATTTAGATTTGATACATGATGTCATACCTGAGGAACATCATCAGGCTGGAGCTGGATGGAAATGTGTGGGGTTGTGTGCGTTCTCTCTCTCTCCAAATTCAAACTTTAATATCTTTGAAACCAGTCACCTGATTTGGACTGTTTGAATGACCTACAGTACAGTGGAAAAGTCTTGAGTCACCTAATTTCTTTATATTTTGCTAGAAAAATGAGAAATGGCTCCAGTGATTTATTGAAACGTGCAAAGAAACTGGAAACACAGTATATAAGGCAAAAGCAGAGTTTGTACAACTGTAATGAGCTTGAAAGTCAATATTTGATATGATCGCCTTTAACCTTCAACACAGTCTGAGGTATTAGTCAGCTTTCATGTAATTTCTCTAAGTAGTCTTCAGGAAAAGTTCTCCAGGCTTCTTGAAGGACATTCAAGGCTCTTCTTTGGCTGTTGGCTGCCTTTTGTTGTCGTCATGATGATCCCACGCTGCTTCAATAACATTGAGGTCTGGGCTCTGAGGATGCCAGTCAATGACTGACAGTGTTCCATTGTGCGTTTTTCTTTCCAGGTATGCTTTTACTGCATTGGCAGTGCGTTTGGGATCATTGCCAATCAGACACTCTCCAGATGGTACTGCATGGTGGATCAAAATCTGATGGTACTTTTCTGTGTTCATAATTCCATCAATTGTGACAAGATCTCCAACACCACTGGCTCGCCCGGTTTCCTTTCCTTAAAAATGGCTCGACAGCCACCCTTCCACTGAGACCCTTTCTGATGAGGTTTCAGTGAACAGTAGATGGATCAACTGAAGGGCCAGATGTATCTCTCCAGTCTGGACTGAAAATGAGTGAAAAAGCAACAATGTCCAAAGAAAAACTTTGAAGGATATTCAGAAAGCCTGGAGAACTATAACTCGAGACCACTTTGAAAAATTACAACAAAGACTTTTGCACAATACTGTAGCTCAAGTAGTTTTCTAGATAACGGAATCCTAAAATGGCCCGTCACCAACAAACCTATTTTCATTCCTTGAAATATTTTTTTTTTGTGGAAACCAATCACAGAAGGGACCTGAAATTTTGCATAATTCCATTAAGAAGAGAGTCCTTCCCCTGGAATTTTTTTCAGGCAAACCTGAGATGGTCAGACGAGATACATTTGATGGATTAACATGGAATGACCCTATATTAAAAAAAAGTAATATCT
This sequence comes from Cichlasoma orientale, assembly GCA_034780415.1. Lineage (NCBI taxonomy): Eukaryota > Metazoa > Chordata > Actinopteri > Cichliformes > Cichlidae > Cichlasoma > Cichlasoma orientale. The sequence goes on from JAVDPK010002834.1 coordinate 296,066, forward strand.
TAATTTTTACAGGTTGGATGACGGTACAGGCAGACAGGTTTTTAATTAGTTTTAATAAGAAATGTTCATAAAAGTAGTGTCTTTAAAAAAAAAAAAAAAAAAAAGTCTACTCCTCAGAGAAGGTATAAAAATATTGGCAGTGATGAAGGATCCCATCGTGACTATATTAATATCGCATAAAAATAAAAAAAAAAGGCGACACTGCTTTAATGTAACCCAGGCAAAGCAGATCGTATTATTGTCACTGGTGCAGTTACTGTCCACAGTGAGGCATTAATATAAAGAATGACATGGAGTCACGGGCATATGAGGTCTCTTATTTCATGCATAACGGAGAACAATCTTCTCTGCGGCTCCTGCTGTATCAACACACGTGAGAAATTATCGCACACTGAACATTTCAGGTGCAGCTACGGCAGAGGATTTATGATCGCAAGGAACCAGGAGAATTGGTAACAGAAGGTGATTTATTATATGAAAGTGGAGATGGGTTTAGACTGCAGATAAATCAGGAAAAAGGAAAAAAAAAAGGGGGGGGGGTAATGCAGTGGGAAAAAGGGAACATGCATCCAATTTCTTTAGGATCGCTCCACTTGAACGAACACATATTGGTTTCATCACTTCTGAGAAGCAATTGTGGTCAATTTTGTCATCAAAAAAATCATCTTACTGGGAGGATTTTCATCAGCAGGAAAAAAAAACTCTAAGTGCCATCCTGATTGCATTCTTACTGCATGTGACTTCATATATTCATGCCTTTAGTTTATAACATTTTATATGTCATCTATTACAAATGCTGCCAATCATTTGGATAGAAGATTTGATTAACAGAAGGGATTCTACACAAATATATACTGCACAAAAAAAATAAAATAAAGAAAGACTTTTTAATCAGAGTATAGTCAAATCAAACTACTGGGAAATTGATCTGGTCAGTTAAGTAGCAGAGGTGGGTTAATCAGTTTCAGCTGTTTTGGTATTAATGAAATTAACAACAGGTGCACTGGAGGGGCAACAAAGAGTAAACCCCCAAAACAGGAATAGCTTTTCAGGTTGAAAACGCTGACATTTTCCCCTCCACATCTTGTCTGTTTTTTTTCCACTAGTTTTGCATTTGGCTAGGATCAGCGTCACTACTAGTAGCATGAGGTGATACATGGATCCTACAGAGGTTGTATGGGACCATTATCTGCTCCTTTGTACAAGGAGAAACAGGATGAGCACTGCCAGAGCCCTACAAAATAGCCTCCAGCAGCCAATGGTGTGATTGTCTCTGACCAAACAATCGGAAACAGACTTCATAAGGGTGGCCTGAGGGCCTGACGTCCTCTAGTGGGTCCTGTGCTCACCGCCTGGCACTGTGGAGCCCAATTGGTATTTGCCATAGAATACCAGAATTGGCAGGTCCACCACTGGCGCCCTGTGGTTTTCATACGACAGCAGGGTCACCCTGAGCACATGTGACAGACGAGAAAGGGTCTGGAGAAACCATGGACAATAACATCGTTCAGCACGACTGGTTTGGTGGTGGGTCAGCAATGGTCTGGGGAGGCATATCCATGGAGGGATGCACAGACCTCTAAAGGACAGGCAGCGGCACTCTGACTGCCATTAGATATCACAAACTCAGAAATCAGAAATCCTTGGACTCATAGTCAGACTTTATGCTGGGGCAGTAGGTCCTGGGTTCCTCCTGGTGCCTCATGTGGAGAGAGTATGCAGACAGTTCCTGGAGGATGAAGGAGTTGATACCATTGACTGGTCCCCACGCTCGCCTGATTAAATCCAATAGAACACCTCTGGGACATTATGTTTCGTTCCATCTGACACCACCAGGTTGCACCTCACACTGTCCAGGAGTTCAGTGATGGCCTGGTCCAGATGTGGGAGAAGATCCCTCAGGACACCATCCATCATCTCATCAGGAGCATGCCCCGACCTTGTTAGGCACACATATATGCGCATGTGGCTGTAAAAACTCCTGAGCACCATTTTGAGTTGCTGCAATTAAATTTAGGCAAAATGGACTGCATAATTTTTTCACTTTTATTTTCAGGTTGTCTTTGAATTCAGCCCTCTGTAGGTTGATAATTTTCATTCCCATCAAACAATGTGGCTTCCTTTCATATCTAACATGTTACCTAGTCCATATCATTATAGATAAAGCATGATTTTTTTCCCCCCCAATTGAGATCTGATGTGTTTTCAAAGTGTTCCTTTAATTTATTTGAACAGTGTAGTTAACCCTAATTATCCCCCATATCTGAGGCATCTTAATGGAACACTGATAACTTTTAGATCACAGGACAGAAACTTCAAAGTGAAGCAACTGTGGCAAATGTAAACGTGGCAGAAGGGCGAAGTCAGAAAGCTGGGGGTGGGGGGGGGGGTGACCAATCCAAATATGAGACAGAAAGATGAGAGGAGATTGGAGTTGTTTGTGGAGATGTACAGGAGTCACTCTCTCTCTGCATTCCTCAGCGGAGAAATGTATGTGAATGTGTGTGAGAGATTTGAGCGAATCATCTGTTATCTAATTGGCTTCGAGCTGTGCTGGGGCCATATGCCACACTGCAGTGCTGCACAAATCCATGAAAGATGTGTTAACGCTCCCTGTGAATCAAACAGATGGCAGAGTAGCCAGTCCATGTCAGAGAACAACCAACAAAGGCTACTTTTTAAACTCTGGCTAATCTGAAACATTTTACACACACACACGCACACACACACACACACACACACACACACACACACGCACCATTCATTACGCTTCTGCTTTTCCCGCAGAAAATGAGAAACCTCCGTTTAATTAAAAATTCCTCTCGTTCCATGTGGACTTTAAGGCTCTCTAAGACAGTTAATTAGGTCAAATATTTACTTTTAATTAACTGTAGCCACCTGGACCACAGCTTTGACTATGTCAGTGTCAACACTGAGATGAAGCTTTTGAAGTTTAGCAGACACGTGAGCACTAACCACGTGACGTTAACTTGTAATTTTGGCAACAATGTAGGATCGAGTGCATAAAGGCTCTTTTAGACAGGAAGCGGCACACGCTGCACGAACCGCTAGGTTGAGCAAAAATTTGTGTTGAGCTGGCTACTGTGCTCTGCCTGTGCATTATATTTGTTTGTGTACTATACATTTCTATTGGTCACGTGAACATATGTCACACCGTGGGCACACACTAGGGCGTCCTGGCCGGTGAGCTTGCACTGCGGTTTGCTCAATGCAGCGGGGAACCGTTTTACACAGCAAACGCACATATCATCTCCTATGTGAAAGGGCCTTAAGACCCCAGACAGACAGGCCCACAGACCAGTCTGCAACCATCTGACAACCACCGGCGGTCACAGAAAAATTAGCTTTAAAAATTAACCAAAGCAATCACTAAGAGGATTTTAGTGCAGCACCTTCTGTGTATCTGATTTCACACAGTGAGAGCCACAGCAACCTCCAGGAGCCACTGCCAACCAGTCCAGGAAAACACATTTTCCCTCATTTTTCTTAGTTTACTTGCATTATTCAGGTAATGCTGAACATCCAACGTAAGTTCTCTTTTTAAGGATAAACTTGCAATAAGAGCCTGTAGTTTGTTTAACTCCCTATAATCACTTGAAGCAAAGAGCAAACACTGACAAGTCTGGCTCTGTCCTCTAAAGCCCTGTCCTAATATGCTTTATCTCCCGTTTTCAAAAAGTAAATGACTTGTGGTTGATGATTTTGTGGTTTTCTGGTTTTATAGTGAGCATGTGGGAGCAGAAACCTCCTGGAATTTCCAATGTTTGTCTGGTAACTGGGCCAGGCAGGAAGTAGTGCAGCCCCCCCCCCCCAAAAAAACAAAAATTGCAAAATGTTTTTTTTTAAAACCTCATTTTTGTATTGAGAAAATAAGTGGTATCAGTTTTTTCATCTAACTCTTTGAGAAAACAATTTTCTGAAGCATAAAAAAATGCGAGTAATCCCGGTGAGTCAAAAGCTCACGCTGCTCCAAATACTTTGAGGTTTTTTTTCTTCCCCGTTCTTCCTTTGGCTCCGTGTGATGTCAGAGACTCCAGATATTCAGTCATCTCAAGCGCCACTGTGAGCACAGAAGCCCCACCCATCTGTTTGCAATGGGAAGCCAATCAGGAGAAAGTTACCTAAATGGTAATTTAAGTTACTTAAATGAGAGGGGCTTGTTTCTGGTTTCGTTGGTCAGCAAACTCTTCACCTATCAGGAGTAGAGCAGCCAAATTGGCACAAAAGGTAAATTTTAGGCCCCCAAAGATTTTTTTTTATCCATATCAGATGTTGTGATGTCATCATACCACCTAGCGACATGCTACAATGACCCATTCTTAGCATCTATGTACCCACCACAACTCACAAAAGCATCCCAACATCTGATTTATAGCAAGAAAAGTCAAATTAAGCACATATTTATATTACAAAGCTATCATATTACTTAGCAACCACCCAACAATGGAATAAAATGACCTGTTTTTAGTCTTCATGCTCCTGCAACACCTTGGGAAAACATTCTATCATTTGACTTCACAGCTATTAAAATCTCTTGTTTAATCCACAAGAGTTCAATTATACATGCCTAGCAACCATCTAGCAACCAGCTAAAATGACCCATTTTTAGTATACAAACAACTTCTACCAGCTACATTACTTTAAAACTTTGTCTTCTCTAACAGTTCAGATTCATTGGCTGCAGGTAAGGAGTCAAACTCTTTCCAGCAGCATGAACACCATGCAGCAGAAAGGAAAAACTCCAGAACGTATCAAATTTTAAAACACCAACTTCAGTGAAGTGAAGATGTTTCAGCTGGTCTGAGGCACTCCGGTGCAGCTCAGCAGAGCTTTCTTCAACTTGGCTGACATCCAGTTTGGCTGGTGTCATACATTTCCATAGCTTGTTGAATTTAATATACACGCGTAATAATTTGTTCCACAGGAACGCACAAAAAGAGCTTCAGTCCAGTTAAAGGCATCTGGGCCTGATTTTTATTATTTCCCCCCAAATTAAACTTATATTTAAACCCCTGAGATCAGGTGCAGTGGTGATGGAAGTATTCAGATCCTTAAAGCACACAAACAAACACACAGGACACAAAAACTCCACAACATGTCCTGCATTTGAAAACTCATACAGGACATCATACAGAAAAAAATCCTCATCAGAATATTATAACGATCATATTTTTATTTGAAAGCCTTTTAACTCATCCATAGGTGCACAAATAAAATGTGATACGCATCAAATATGATGGCGTGTAAACATAAAGTAGCACTACACTGAATATGTCAAGTACTAGTATTTAAAAAAATGTATTTGTTCCCTAAAAGGAAATAAAACGCTTTTCTTCACAGCGACACTGGAGACATATTTTAAAAGCCATTAAGATTATAGCAGATAATTATACTGTTTGGATCGTTTTTCTTTCACAGGCTCCTGAATTAAAAGTAATAAAACATTGTTATGCAATAAACCGCTAAGCTCCCCGGGACAACACGGTCCTTGCAACAGCTTGTTCAAACTAGACTGCGTGTGGAAATTACCCATTAAATGTCAGGGATCTTTAATCAGCGATCACACTCGTCACACATTAATAATAAAACATTTGACTCATGGTAAGGCAGGTTAAAAACACGCTTTTCGTTCCTGGTTTACCTTTAAGACCGGATTTTCTAACCTGGATCTAGAATAACGCAGCCAGCTTTCAGCATATACCTGCTTGCTACTGTTCATGTTTCATTCGGCGTCACACCTACCCATCGTCTTTTTCATATCGCTATGTCCTACCTACAGTAGGTCATCGACTCACCTGTGGCAGGTACAGCAATTAGCTGTAACGTCGCCCAGAGGAAAACGTAGCGAAGGAAAAAGCCCTTCATCCTTCCCGACCCACCTTAAAAGTCATGAATATGTTTAGAAACAGCACGGACAGGTGAAACAACCGACTCGGGATCTTGTTACAGCGGCTCCCGCGCTCCTGCGGAGGCACGCAGCTCTCACGGCTGAGTTTTACTCCCGCTGATAACTTCTCTTCAGCGAACACCTGCGTCATGCGCACTCCTGCCTCAGGAGCAGGTAATGTGACTTCACATCTCCTCTGAAACGGATTCATGAGTGCACACAGCTCCTCCTCCAGCTGGAGAGCAAGGAAATATGGTCATTGTCGCTTTTTCCCCCCTCTGGACGTTGGTCTTTTATAAGCTTTTATAACCAAGTCCAGAGGTCATCATATATTCTCCTGTATAAACAGATGCTCATTAAACCAAAGCAGCACCAATGTCTTAAAGCTGTGTCCTATAGAAGCCCAGAAATGCCTAATGTCCACTCTGGCTGCGATCAAAATGATCTCATCAGTTTTCTCTGCACATTAACAGGCGCTGGAGGATTTGATTCCCACTTTTCTTTTCTGAGCTCCTTTAGCTGACCACAAAACTGAACTCCACTTTGAGAGACACAAAGATTGGGGCAGGATTGTAGTACAAATTAAAACTACTAGACAATAACCAGAAAGATAACTCAACTGCAGGCCAATGCACATGTGTTTATCACAGCTGAGTTTCCTCTGTGTGTGTGTGTGTGTGTGTGTGTGTGTGTGTGTGTGTGTGTGTGTGTGTGTGTGTATGCGGGCAAGGATCAGTGATTTAATAAATGGAGAGCACTGACTGAATGCGGCCTGTTGAGACACTGCCCTGCATGTGCCCGCTGCCAGGATGAAGCTGCTGTTAGGAAACTGTTCAAACATGACAATGTTATTTTTAATTTTATGCCTCAGACACAGTGGAATGGCAAAGACAGAAAAATCATGTTTTAAAGAGGACACATTTTGATTCTGTTTTTTGATGCATACTGTAATTTTTGGGGGGTTACCAAGGTGCTATCTGTATAACTGGTAGGTACTGAAGGTCCAAAAGCTTAGTTTCTGACTGCAGCCAAGAGAATCCTGACCTCTTAGAAGTTCAGTGATCAACATCTGTTAGTTTCCAAATGATGGTTAGTGGTTTGAATCTGGCATTTCTGGAAACAGACTCTCCAGTTTACAAGAGTTTAATGAAAAGAGTAACACAACTCTGATGTCTGTTCAGTTAGTTCAAAGCTAAACATGAGGACGCTGTGGAAGCTCATTTCCATCTCTGGAAAAAAAAATGCTATCCATAAATCAAAAAATTTGGGTTATTGTCTTAAACTTTCAAGTTAATAACTCAAAACTTCATTATTTTCTCAATTTTAAGTTATTTGTTTGGAAGTCTGAGTTATTAAGTTGAAATTTTGAGATAACCTGAAATATTGAGTTATGGATGGCAAAAAAACATTTTTTCCAGTGGTAGAAAACAAGCTTCCGTAGTTAAACAGGGACTTGTAGATGTTAAGCCAGGGCTGATAAACCTATTTAAATACATTAGCCACATACAACTCACTTTGATCTAAACTCAGCTGCACCAGCAAAAATATATCCTAGTTATGTATAAAATACCTACAAAAAAATGGCATCTTTCATTTAGTGTAGAGATTCACATCCTGAAAACATTCATATTTGATAAACTGGCCAATCACAAAGCAGATGATTAACAGCTGAAGGAATCTTAAGAAAAACAAAAGCTGTCGACAGATCTAAAAAAAAAAAAAAAAAAAAAGAGACGTGTCAGCACGGCTCCTCAGCTGAAACTGCTTTCATTGAGTGAGGAATTTTTCATTTAAAAATCTGTAAACATGATGATGATGATGATTCAGACCTCTGCAGCACTTTGGCCAACCCTGCTCATGACATGACCTGTTCTTAGCAAAATAAAACTTCCAGGTGCAAAAATCTGTGCCACACTTTGCAAAGTCACCCAGTGAGCTGGATTGGAACCTTTGGTGTGATATATGTTTGACATCATTGGATAAAACAATGCAATTATAATTAATAAGAGGTACTGGTAGGCAGACTTTGGTTTTGTTGGACAGACCCTTGTTAAGCAGGCCCCTCTGTTTTGCTAAGTTGAGCATTTACTGCTCTATTCTAGTATAATGATGGGAAACATGAGTGTGGTGTCAATAAAAAGCCATATCAGGGCAACAGACAGTAATCTTAAGCACATAAAAAATAAATCATATAAAAAAATATAAGTTTTGACAAAGATAATCATAAATACATCCATACAACCTTTCCTCTCCTCTCCAAAAACATCATAAGCAACTATATAAACTGCTCAAGAATAAATACAAAATATCATGAGCTAATGCAAATAACATACCAATTAAAAAAAAAACTTTCAGAAAGCATCATTGATAGTTCAGGAGTGCAGAGATTTTTGAACAAGTGCAACATTATAAATTCAATCATTTCCTTTAAGCAAGCACTTGGTGACGTCTCTAAACCCCAAACTGTTGAACTCTTACTCTAAAATGCAAGTTTGTAATTTACTCTTCTCTAAATATCTTTGGCTCTCCTCCTCGCTCATTTCATGTTAAATATTTGAAGCTGTAAATCCAGCGTGACCCCCACACTCTCGAACTCACCAGACCCTTCTTAATTAAATTCAAACATAACACAAGCACGCACAAACCATGCACAGCACTGTGAGCTGTGCATGGTTTGTGTGCTTAATTTGAAATAGGGTCTATTATGTAAATGGGAACAGATGTGACATTTTGGTATCCTTGAACGCGTTTTCGTGTTTAAACTTTTATTTTCAGTCTGATGTCATGGATATTTCATATGTAAACTTGAGCTTTAGTTCAGGAAATATTGCTTATTGTTAAAGCCTGTGTGTCAGATCTCTAATCAGGCTTAACTTGCTTTAGAGGTTTTCCACTAATTGAAATCTAAAGGGTGGATTTACAGGTTTAGACCTCCACTGCAGGACTCCAAAAGCAGGCAGAAAGTCACCCCCTCAACCCTTGAAGTTGATGGAAAGGCCAACATGCAAAAATATACAAAGAAGAACCAGGAAGTCAATAAGAGTAGATAAACAGCCACTAAGGGGAAGGGCTGGACTATATATACACATATGAGGTAATCAGGGAAGTGGAAACAGGAGGGGAAAAAGACACGGCTGAAACTAATTAGAATAGTTGTAAAGAAGGAATAACAATGAAAGCAATACCTGAGAGACTCTCTCAGAATAAAAAAGGAAATAACCAAAAGGGGAACCCCAAAACACAGAGACAAAAAAAGTCACACTACAATACATCCTGAAATAAACATGGAAACTAACAGGAATCAAAGCTAAGCCTAAAAACTCTAAGTAAGAGAAAAAACACACTTCAAGAACACGGCAAAACAAACCGAACGCACTCATAAAAACAACAAAACCCCACATCAAAACCCACAGATCCCACAGACCATGACAGAAGGCTTTTAAGCATGTTAACGTCAGCCAGTCGACCCACCGTGTTGGTCCAGGCTAAAAGAATACCTGCAAAACTACAGACATCATCCCATCATTTCCTCTGCAGTTAGCAGTGCAGGATAGTAACTAGTGGTTACATTTATTCAAGTGCTTTGGTGGCAATTTAAAGGATTTAATATGTAAATAATGCACTGTTACTCCACTGCATTATTTATGCTAACTTTAGTTTTTTTTCAATAATAGCTCAAAGAGCTGTCAATGCACAGCCAGCAGCATGGTTTTAGACTCCAGTTACAATCCTTACAATTCTATACTAAATCACTGCTGCACCCCTACATTAATTTTAATAATTATGTGCATGATAATGAGGACATTAGCTCCTCAGATTATATGTGTGTATCTCTACATTCATACTCTAACTGGTCCCCTAATGCTATAAGCGCTGCATGCAGTATTATAAATTTTATCTGCGCCTGCAGCATGAAGATGTATTATTTGTATTTAAAAAAGAAACTACCAGCACTTTATTTTCCATGTTGTATTGAACAAATTCAGGACAGTGTGTGATTAAACAGACATTTTATTAACCATGTTCATGAGCTCTGCCTGTGCTGAGCACCTCTGCTAATTAACTTCAGATTAGTGTGTAGTCAGCTCTCTGCCTCTTCAGCACAATTAACTGGGTTAGTTATCACAGCAGCACCATGATGCAGTGATGCTGACCACACATGACAAGCATCAAGTGGTAGCCTATGCTTCCCTTTAAGTACATCACTTTTCATTGTGACCATGCTCCTTAAAAAGTGGAGTGCACGTCTGAGCTGCCTCAGTGATTTTAAGGATGAACATTGGTGGCAGAGAAAGCCCTCAAGGATGGCTTTGAACCAAAGGACTCTCTTGTAAAAGCAGGAAAAATGCGATATGTGCAGCACTTACAGGCACTGATTAGAAGGCATTGGCTCAAAGAACAAGTTAATAAGGATGGAGTCTTCCTTCTGTCCTTCCATCTCAGTGAGCATCCAGTGACTGGTACATGTCTGGGCCTGCAGCATCACCAGCACTCCCTCTAAGAAAGAAAAATGGAATTTCCCACAAAGTAAACTTGCAATGGCAGCTTTTGCTTCATGTTAGCGTGGACAAATATGTACGTGAGTATAATACTCATGTGTGAATGTGTATGTGTGAGTTTGTGTGTTTATCTGTCAAAGAGCTGTGAGGTCCAAAGACTTGTATGGATTTTCCAAATGTTTCACAGGCATCAGATCTTCACTGTTTTGCTACAGTAACTGTCTCTTGCGGACATGAAATACGCCAAACATACTCACGCTAGTAAGTGGTCTGAAAGGAAAAACTATGAGCACTTTCAACATTTTAGAGCTACTGATGTTTTTTTTATCAGTGCAAATGATTCTCATTTGCCCTTATTTATACGTCTGGATTTACTCCTGATCCAGAAAGGCCTGAGCAGCCCTGGTAGTGTGGGGGCGGGCACTGTGTTGCTGAAACAGCTCCAGGACGGGCACAAGTACAGGTTGGAGCATCTCATCTCGGCACCTCTGTCCATTCAGATTTCCAACAAGAACAATCATATGGACACAAAAAGCTGTAATAGCAGCTTAAACACGCATGCCAGCATGCTGATAACCCAGCCTTGGTGAGCTTCAGTCAGTTGTGGCATGGTGGCACTGATGACAATGTTGTGTAAACACTGTGTGTGTTCTAAGACCACTGGCTGACATAATACTCACATTTCTTTTTTTTGACAGTTTGAAACTACCAACCAGCCGGGGCCTTTCTTGTGGAGTTTGCATGTTCTTCCCGTGTCTGCATGGGTTCTCTCCAGGTACTCCAGCTTCTTCCCACAGTCCAAAAACATGCATGTTGGCTTAACAGTGATTCTAAATTGACCATAAATGTAAATGTGAGTGTGAATGATTGTCTGTATCTGTGTGTAAGCCCTGTGATAGACCTCCAAAGAGCAATCTCACCCAATGACAGGATAGGCTCCAGCCCTGCAACCCTGAGTGAGTGGCTGGATGAAAAAACAATAAACAACCATCTTGATGATTTGAGCATTGAGCATTTCTATCTATTGTCTATCTATAGTGTGTTTGTGACAGCTGCTGCATGTGGTCTGGGAAGTTCCTAAAGTTTAATGCTAACATTATTATTTTAACGTACTCATATCCAATGTTAATGCTTATTATGAATACCTGTATAACATTTAAATCCATTTAATAGCTTAAAACATGTTTTCAGTTTTTCTCACTTCAGTCAGTATTGAGTATTGTGCGGAGAAAAGACAAACCCCAACAGCACAGTGTGCTCCTGTGTGCCTGGCATAGAATAGAACCTAATCACAAGTCTGAGATGAGTCTGCTACAATAAATGAAACTCTTTAAAATCAGAGCTGGTAGCATTAACCTTCACCTGCCTCATAAAGCACAGAGAAGAACTCATGAATGCATTTCAGGCTGCACATGAAGGCCGAGGCCGTTTAGGGTACTCAGTCAGTGTATTCTGAAATGGTGCTCCCATTCATCCATTGATCTGGAGGCTGCTTTGGTTTCCTGTCGTATAACATATGGCAAGTTTCTGATGAGCTAAATAGCTAATGGAGCAGCTGAAGCTGAGCAGTTGACTTTAATGTCTGTCAGTCAACTTTCTAATGAGATACATTTATTACAATGGTGATTATGAAGAGCGCTGCAGGAGCTTTAATAAAGGCTACAGGAAACAGCGAAGAAGGGAAAACTTACTGTAATACTGGGAGAAAACAGAGAGCGAAACTGAAGTGGAGCCAGTACTAAGCAGCTCTCATTTTACACCGGACCTGGAAAATGAGCCTGAACCTGGAAACAAGCTGTGGAGACACAAATGTTTCTGAGTACGACTACAATTGTGTGTGCACATTATTAGCTATGATGTTTGTCCAGATGTGAATAGATTTATGTATCCATACATTTTCTTGTTGAGTTAGAGGTTTAAAGCCAGGTAAGGAAAGACTGAGGGATACTTAATGAATGCCAGCTTTGGGCATTGGAGTCTGCAGCGTCTTTTGGGTCCAGAGGAGTCATGTAACTGTTACGAAACACTGAAACACACATTCTTCAATAATGGGACAGTGCAGCAGTCTGAGCCCAGTTTCCAGCAAAGCTAATGTCAGAGGTTTTTTTTTTTTTTGTTTTTTTTTTGGATCACTGGGAAAAATCAAGCTTATGAGGAGAAAGCATGTCTTTTATTTTATTTTTCAAGCTTCCAGCCTGAACACGCTAATCGTCAAATTTAAAATCTCTTTAAAAGCTCAAACCTTCTTTTTTCCCCCTTATTAACAAGAAAGATTTAGTGTTTTGTCACGTGCACAGTAAACAGTCACTTACACTGAACAATGACATTCTTCTTCTGCTCCGTCTCAGTAATAATAAATAAGAAAATGCACAGAATCTAAGACGAAAAGCAGAAAAAGGGGAAAAGAAAATAATAAAAATAAAGGAACAAGATGGGTTATATTTAAAAGTTGCTACGTTTTACTCTTCGCTATTCTCTTGTGCAGCAAGTACTTTGGAATTATTAGAGCTAAAAGGTGTTTTAATCATTGTTTCAAAGATGATCCACTGTGGTGACCCCTAAATGGAGCAGCTGAAAGAAGAAGAAGAAAACTCAATCAGAATAAACTACTAAGACCTACTTAGGCCGCAAATTTAGGCCCCATTCACACACGCCTAGGGATTGTCAACCCGACTGGTTGACAAGTGGTTTCTGGAGGGTGCTGCAGTGAAACTGATTGCCATGAGGTGTACGGTACAGCACTCAAGACCTCCTTGTGATTGTTGTGGTCACCAGTATTTTGCATGTAGGAGGCTGATTTGTCTGCAAACATTTGTAAACTGCTCACAAAACTGTGAAAAGTGAATGTTGTCCTTTAAAGTAAAAGTTGCACCTTTTGAGATGTGTTGGTTGCAGCACTGAGGCACAACCTTTAGTTTGAAGTACATACTTTTCCCTAGCAACTGGAGGTTGCCAGTGGGTCACTGACTGGCATTTAGGCCTGTGTGACTGAGGTCTGAAACAGATCTGTGCTCGAAAAAGAAAAAAAATCCAGATTGTGATATTAGAATCAGTGACAAATATATTGTATTACCTGCTGCGGTTCATAATAAAGGAAATCATGGCCACATGAATGCTTGCAATGCAAAGCAGCAGCAGTGGAAACGGCAAACATGCAAAGACTAAAATGCTGATATCAGTGAGATAAAACTAAGCTGGATTGCATACCTCACTTCCTGTGAATCTGGGATCTCCCCACCCTTCCACATGCATACATGTCTGCTGAGTGGGCAGCAGCAACGAGACTCTATATCCTCTTTTCATGCTGTCCAGACACAGCATGAAAGGAGAAGCTGGGTTGCAAAGCAGGTTGCAGAGACAGCAACATCTTTAAGGCTAATACAGCCAAGGTGATTAACAGAAGGCTGTGAGCTTAGCCATCAGCTGAGTTGGGTTGGCATTAAGTAACTGGGGTTGTGGGCTGAGTTTACCTTTGTGGCCTGCTTGAAGTGCTCAGTTTGTAAAATTATTTCTTGTCTGCACTGCAGTGAAAATGTAAGTAAAGCTGACAATTCTCGGTGAGGGATAAACAGTGTAAATCAGGTTTTTAAAGTCTTGTACCAAAATAAACATCTTCCTAGAAGGTAGGAAACTCCTTAAGCCCTGTACAGAACACAATATTTTTTCCCACCTAAATACAGAAAGCTGCAAGTGGACTACAAATGGTTGAAAAAAATGTGTTGTATTAATATGTATTTCAAACACAAACTATAAATCGTATTTTTTATTCTTCATCCTGCTGCTGGAACACAGTAATTTTCTTTTGCAGGAATATAAAGTATCTGTCTATCTAAATTATAAATTATCGGCACATTTAAATTTTTGTAATGTTGTCCTGTAATGTTCCTTAAAAGCCAATAAAAGCAAACGAAGCCCAGAAAAACCAAAAAGATGAACATTTCCATTTCATCAAGGGCTTAACTGATGGATTGACTCTTTGCAACCTTTTACAATTAACGCATATTATTATGATCCCCAGCAGACTTACCACAGGGCAGAAAACAATAAGCTACCTGGTGCAGATTTCCATTGCCCTGAGTGTTTTTAAAAAGCTGCAGCTCATTTCACACCGTTACACCACATTTGTGCCCTGCACAGATAAATCACATTTCCTCACTGATTTCTGGCAGCTTGCTGGTAATAACCACTAATACATCCATAAAAACAGCAGTAAGGTTGATATCAGGGCCTCAGGCGATTTTTCATCATCTGTGCTGAAGCTCCAGGCGCAGCAATGAATGCACTGATTCACCTTTGTTTAGAGCATTGAGCAAAAAAATTGACAGGGAAGAAATGTGCTGTTGCAACGTGTGCGACCTGCTGTGACCAGCTGATCAAGCCTCCAGAAATGAGTGAGGGATCAATCTGGTGTCTTTCATCAAACTTCAGAGCGGAAAAATAAAGTGGCAGGAGCTGCAGTTCCTCCAGGCTGGCTCCGAAAGGGAGTCAATCCCCACACACTTCCATTTTAAAACGTTAAAAGCTTACAGCATTTAAAAGCATGGTAGAAAAATGCTTTTCTATAGTTTCCCCTTCAAAACAACTTGAGTGGGGTAAATATTTTTCACAGGTGAAGGTAAATGGACTGGTTCTTATATTGTGCTTTTCTTCTTTACATGAGCACTCAAGGGACTTTATACAGCATATCATCCACTCATATTCATACACACTATCTTTATCTAAGTGGTTTGAGACCACGCATCGGGAGCAACTCGAGCTTCAGTATCTTACCCGAGGCACGCAGACTGGAGCAGCCAGGGATCAAACCACCAGCCTTCCGATTAGTCGATGATCTGCTCCACCTTCTGAGCTACAGCCAGACACCAATGGATGCTTGCTAGGCTTCACCTTCCCTATTTTGAGCCATTTCATTGTACCCCTTCCCCGTGTGTGTACTGCTGGGGCTTTTTGGAGCATTTTGCAGGTAAATCTTTTTTTTTTTTTTCTAAATTCATGTGTAACATTTCTTGGAAATGCTGAAGCTAATGCGTGTTTTTAGGTGTTTCGAGAGACTGAAATTCAGATGAAAAAATGTGTATTTAAAGCACTACTCTTAAAAACTGCTTTTTTTTTTTTCATTGCCACATCATGTTATGACACGTGATGGGTCCTTTTTGTTCTCTGCTTCAGTGCTCTGTGCATTTTGCCAGGACCATGCGAGGAGCGTGAGCGAATGATAGCTGGTGCAGTATCTCGGGTGCAAGCAGCCGCTTCACTTTGACCTCCAGGAGCAGCTTCAGAGCAAACATCTCAAAGCTGAATAATGTCAGCTGGTGTGCTAACCATATTAGTTTCTCACTTTGTATGAGGCGGTCTGACCCGACCTCTGTTCTACGTGGTAGTGACATCAACATCTGTCCCGATACAGTTCAGTTTTTGGCGTCATACCGTGATCGGTTTTGACCAGGGAGATGATGCAGGTTCAGCCATGTTTGCTGGGTTGCCACACCCGTCATAGTCCTGGGTCGTTTTTGGTCATGCTTCGTGTTTATATTTACTTCATGTATTTTTCCTTAGTGTGTTCAGTCCTGTTCTTAGTTTCTGGTTGCTGTAGAGTTTAGTTCTTTCCTCAGCGTTCCTTCCTCTTGTGTCTGTTCTCCCGTTTGAAGTTAATTTGTGTGTCTCTGTTTCCCCATTTAGTTATCCCTTCTCACGTCCCACTTTATTTTGATAGTTGTCCCTTGTGCCTTGCTTAAAGTTTTGCTTTCCTTGTAACTTAGTTCAGCTGTGCCTTGTTTTCTTCAGGTTGTATTGTATTGTATAGTGTCTTTGTAAAGTGTAGTCTTTGTCTGAGCATCTGTTTCCATTCCCCGTGTGTTCCTTAGTTCCCTGTTAGATGTAGTTTACGATTCCCTCTTTGGATTTAATGTTTTTGTGTTATGGACTTTTTTTCTCTCTTTCTGTCCTAGTGCTGTCAAGATGTGGATTTACATCATGTGATCGATAGCAGCTGATGTTCATGTTAATTTCCCGATAAACATCAACACTCAAGTAGTTAACAGTTGATTTTGTTATATCCTAATATATTACAGCTAACTTTGCAGTATTGCTTAGTAAAACAGTATTAATTAATATTTCTGAGATGCTGACCAATTCTGCTCAAGTTCTTCTTCTTGGTCTCTTTGATGCTAAAAGGTTCATAATTGTAAGGCTGTGGTCCGTCATGTGTACTGACTTGCCTTTTAACATCTTAAGTCCAAGGCCGTGGTTCTCAGCTGGAGTCCCCGCTCAAGGTCAGGGAGGAGCTTCTTCCCCAAATGGCAGATTTTAAGTATCTCAGGGTCTTGTTACTAAGTGAGGAAAGAGTGGGGTAGGTTATTGGCAGGCAGATTGGTGCCACACTGACAGCAATGAGGATGCTGTAGCCAGTGTGCTGTTGAGCTGAGTGTGGAAGTGAGGCTGTTGATGTAACAGTCAATCTACATCCCCACCTACCAAAAGTATGAATACCCAGGAAATGCTGGAAAGATTACATCTCTCAGCTGGCTTGGTAATCTCTTGGTCGCCCCCCCCCCCCCCCAAAAAAAAAAGAGCTGGAGGATTTGGCTGGGGAGAGGGAGAGCTGGGCTACCTGAGCATGTGGCAGGAAACGAATGAATGGATAAAATGGATGGAAATATAGTTATTTTTTCATGTAATTACACATTTATTACAAAGGTTGCCAATCTGGAAGCTGCTCTTAAAACTGCCGCACTTTCACTTTGCCTTCAGTGTTCTCAACCAGCAGCCGGCGATGCTGTCAAATGATTTAATAATAAATGTCCAGAGTTCAGTGAGGATGAGTCATGAAGGTCATCAGGATTATGTCTGTCTCTAAGAGATCCAGCTTTTCTGTATCACACAGCTCATTCATCTTTGAAGAGCTTCTGCAGTATTTTAGTCTCAAACATCTGCTCGGATTAAATGAAGCCTTCGGGGCCCTTATTGCGTTCTTCTTATTCGCTGTCCTTATCCTTGTAGCGCGGGCAGTTTGCTGAAGTGCTCAGTAGTGGATTTGATTACTTTCACCCTGTTTACATCTGTTTCTTCCATCCTTTAATATCACGCCAGTAAGCTGAGAAGAAAATTGCTTTTATACTTGCAGTGGTGTCATTGCATTGACTTATTTTTCACAATGTTTTGACTGAATTTTTTGACCCAGACAGAAATAATACCCTTTGTTCCTCACCAGCAATCATTAAAGAAAAACAGCAAGAAAAAAAAAACAGAATAAAAAATTGTAGTCAAAGATGACAGGGGAGTCAAAAATGTTTGCAATTACACCTGTAATCACTGAAGGAACGTGGAAGAAACGAAAGAATGATTTGACATTTGAGGGAAATTGTTTTGTTACTAAAAGCCAGATGAGAAGATGTGTCAGCATTAAGGAGAGGACAAGTTAGTGTAGCTTAGCATAAAAGCTCCTGTAGCTAGGCCTTTTGCATCAGACCATATTTAATTCATGCCCTTATTGTTTTGTTTGGTCATTGTTTATTCATTATACTGCATTAAAAAGCAGCAGTTTTGGTTATCTGTTAGACCACGTTTTGTATTCCGGCTTCTGTTTTCAATAAATTAATCATATGCACCCAGAGGCAGTCATTGCTTTAATAACATAATCCTCTGGCAGGAACACGTGAAGTAACCATTCATCTAGAATCCATATGGCCCAGCTTTCTCACAAACAATCTTAAGTTCATCTCGCTGTATCTGTGACACTCTAATGAATGGTATAAGTAAGTATTTATTTCAGTTTGGTTTGTGTGCACTTTTGTTCATGGTTTGTGTGTGTTTTGTGTCTTGGAATTTGCGCACACTCATTCAGCTCCGTGTCCTGCAGAGTGAAAGCAGGCCTCATACGTCCACCTGTCTTATCACTGTTTACGCGCACACAGTCGGGGCTCTGACGCTGACAGAAGCAAAAGTGAAACGTTGAGGATGAGAGGCGTTCAGTATTTCAGCCCCATATTTCTGCAGAAGACCGATAGGGTGGCAACCACCTCAGTACTGTTAATGTGTTCTTTTTATTGTGAAGGAAAACACCTGAAACACTTAAATTAGGTCTTACATTAACAAGGGAAAGACCAAGACGCTGGAGGTCAGCACCATCAGTAACGATCCCATCGAACAGGAAAGAGAGGCCTTGGAGGAGGTGGAAGCCTTCACCTACCTTGATAATGTTATAGACAAACTGGGTGGTCCTGATGCTGACAAAGTGAAAGGAGGATTCTCACAGCTAAAGAATGTATGGAGCTCTAAGGAGCTGACTGTTATATACAGCAGAAACATGGAGGCCAACAGTGGCAGCAATGGAGAAAGGGCAGACTTTCATCAACTTGTGTCTGCGGCGGATCCTATAGATACATTGGACAACACCGTTAGCAACCGGGACCTTTGGCAGAGAACCAACCAGCTCCCTGAGATCATGAAAAGATGCTGGAGATGGATTGGTACATGTTCTTCTAAAGTAACCAAGCAAGCGATGACCTGGACGCCCCCCAAGGTAAGAGAAACAGAAAATCCTGGTGCCATGACCTTGATGCTGGCACCAAGAGAATGGGGTACAGCTGTAACCAACAGGAGAGAAAAGCCAGGACAGCAATGCCTTGTTGACAGCCTATTCCCCTGGGAGGGGTAGCAAGCAGAAGTGAAGTTATAATCGCTATAAAAGAGATCCGTTTTAGAGAATAAAAATTATAACTTACACAAGAATTTTTTGCCTTTCTTGTTGTTTGGATAGCAGTGTTTGACTCACACACACACATTTCCAAACTGCACTCATTTATGTGAGACGGATAAGAAAAAATATGCACTTGTGAATCAAAACAGAGGCCTGCCTATATTCATCAAATTTGACATAAACTAACAAAAGTAATGAGCCACATGTCTTAATCATTGAATTGAGGTGTTTTCAGTCCCGTTGTCACAGGTGTATAAAACCAAGCACCTAGCCATGCAGCCTGCTTTTACAAACACTTGTTAAAGAATGGGTCGCTCCAAAGAGCTCGCTGAATTCCAGTGTGGTAGGATGCCGCCGCCGCAACAAGTCAGTTCATGAATGTTCTTCCCTCCCATGAATCCACGATCATCTTTAAGAACCACAGCAACTCAGCCACGAAGTATCAGAGTTACAGAGCGGCGTCGCTGAATATATGAGACACATATAATGCGTAAAGTCACCAACACATCAGCACAAAACGGTCTTTGGGTTTTGGACCCAGAATTTTGAGTTTCTCTGTGGGTTTGTGGTTCCTTTTGTTTTGAGGATTATTTGTGTTTAAGTTTTGCTCTTTTTGTAATATTTGTTATGTTTCTATTTTGCTTTGATGTAATTTATCATATCGTTGATCTGTCTCTTTATGTGTTTTGCCTTCTAGTCCTACTTCTTAGCTTATGTTCGAGTTGGGTCTCTGTGTCTTGATTATGTAGTGTTTTGTTAGCTCCCTTCTGTTTCTCCGTGTCTCTTTTGTCTCCTTGTGTCAAGTTCAGAGGTTTGAGTCTTTGTCTCGGTGTTAGTTATTTCCTGTTTTGTTTTGACACTCTCTTGTCTCTCGTGCTTTGTATTTAGTTTTACTTTGTCCCCTGCGATTAGTGTCAGCTGTGCTCCCGCCTGTTTCCTCTTTCTTCATTACCTGCTGTGAATTTATTGTCTGCGTCTTCTCTTTGTCATGTCCTCCTTCTATGCTGTGTGCTTCCTTGTTCTGTGCGGTTCCAAGATTTGTATTCCTGACTCCATCCCTGCCTTGTTTTGCATTTCTTTTGTATTGTGAAAAACTCCAGCATTAAAGCTTTTTGAGTTTATTTCTTGTCTTGTGAGTCCTGCATCTGGGTCCTAATCCTGCCTGCCCCACAGCATTTCATGACAGGCTGAGCAGCTCCGTTAGGTGTAATGTGTAGGCGGCCCAGTGCTTTTTTCCATGTGGTGTATTTGTAGCTTCCCATATTTTATAGTTTTGATGAGCAACATTTAACATGTTGTAGTCAGTCGGCAGCATCCACACACCAGGCTGCACCGCAGAGAGAAACTAATTTCTAGAAATAATTAACTGTAAAATCCAATCAGGTGTTAATGAATTCCTAAACGAGGGGTTTAGCATGTTTTATATGCAAAGTGATTTACAAGAAAAAATAAAAAATGCATTAAAGATGTTATTGCTTAGGGTGATGAAGGTCATGTGACATGGCTGAAAGCACTAAAAAATGCTAATACATGTTTTTACACGTCTTTCTTCACTTGTATTCTCACTGATGATGTATTAAAATATGTTGTGTGCAAAGCTCTTTTTTTTTTTGCTCTCCACCTCTCAGCTTTGAGGGGCCCTAAAAGTGCTGTTGATGAAATCATAACAGCTGCTGAACACATATTTAAGAAGATTTGTTTCCATGATAAAATCCAGTCATTATGACAATCATGAGAGTGAGTCAGTAATTAAATTCATCAGTCAGCAACCAACCAAATATTTGGTCAGTTGATTGACTTAATTCTTTAACAAAAAGGTCCAAAATGCATGTTCTGATTAAACATTTGTTTTGTTTTTTTCATACAGTTTGCATTAAATATCTTTGGTTTGGGGCTGTTAGTTGAAAAAAGAAGACATTTACACACATCACAATGAGTTTGGGAAATGTGTATTTTGTGCTTTTGTAGATTAACCTAGTAATACATTAGCACATTAATTGTTAATGAAAGGAGCCAGAGGTGGCAAAAGTACAGACATTCTGTCCTTAAGAGTGTTAAAAAATACGCTAATAAAAGTTTGCTCCTCTTAGCGCTAGCTAAGATGTTGAAGTACCGCGACCACAACTTAAGGATCTAAAACATCATTCCGGCCCACTGTAACCCCTGAGTACAGCTATAAATGATATATAAATGATATGGTTTTGTAAAAGTAAAAAGTTGTCAAAAAAAGAAATACTGAAGTAAAGTACAGATACCTGAAAACTCTACTTAAGCACAGTGACAAAGTATTTGTACTTTGTTACTTCCCACCTCTGAAAGGAGCTAGTAGGTGGACGGCAATCCTTTAGACTGCTTTTGTCTTTCTTGCTTTCAGCAGGAGGTGAGTGAGCATCACAACATCAATAATAACGATAATAAAAACAATGCTTCTCTCACAACTTGTTGTTCGCACTCTGTATTGTTTTTTTAACCCTAAAATAAATGCCGTGATTTATCTCTTTCAGAATTGAAATGTGTAAATCTGGAGCTGCATTTCTTTCTTTTCTGCACATTTTATACATTTGGTGCCAGTACACAATGACTTCCAGAAACCGCTTCACGTGCGAAGCCTGCAGAGCCTCAGAACACAAACAAAAAGTAAGAATTTGAAACATGCCAGGGCCGGGGTTGTGGTATTTAGCACCATTTGCTTTGGCTTTCATCTTAATCCAAAAAAAAGTTCTGCATCATCACCATGAGCTAATGTTTGCTTAGATCCATGAAGTAGATAGCTTGTTTCTCCAGATGTTTTCAGGCTCGGTATGCTGAACAGATTACAGGAAGATAACAGCCTCCTGCTACATTTGGTCGCCATTTAACTGGATTTCACTTCTTTCCCCTCACATGGCCTTTCCTCTTGTCTGACCTTTCCACTCGTCTCAACTTCATTATCAATTTCCACCCTCACCTTACTGTCTCTGATGTCTTTCACCTACATCCGCCTCATCAGTATTTCTCTTTCATCTGCCCCTGGGGGCAAACTCAAATCTGGCTCTACACTCAGGGTTGCACATCAGGAGGGAAACCGTGAAGAACCAGCAAGTTTATTTACGGGCGCTCTCTGTGTGCCTCGTGCAGCACGTTACAGGAAAATTCTCTTGGGCTTTTATTGTGCGCGCGTGTGGCGATGATGGCTGTCGTCTACTGTGGCAGGAAAATGTGTCAAAACACCTTTACTGCCAGGGGGGGTATGCACAGCAGCAGAAGGGCCCTCAGCTGTACGCTTGACTCAAGTGAAGACAGACCTGTGAGACAGAACAGGAATAGATTCCAAGTGTGACTCAGGAGCGAATAGATGTTAGACGCATCATCTTCCTTAAAAAGGTTTCACACAGATCTGAAGATCAGAGCTGAACACAAATCCTGCACAGCTTCAAATGCAGTGTAGCCTGAGTTACTGTGTGCTCTACTGTGTATATACATTTATTCTATGCTCTACCCTAAAGGTGATTTTTTTTTTTTAGTATAACACTGTGCAAACAAACTTCTTCCAAATGTTTAACTACAGCAAGCAAAAAACACTCAAATCAATACTTATATTTAAAATTATGTCAGTTTGTTTAAATACTTTCTAGTCTCTGAAAATGGGAGACTGCATATAAAAATGGCTGTAATTCTTAAACAGTTGATGCAACATTTTTAATAAAATCCCTGAATTAAAGCTGAGTCTGCATTTCAATCACATCTTTTAAGTCTGAGTCAACACCTTCTACTAAAAGAAAAGAAAATGTTTTATTTTCCAGAAACTTATGGCCCTGTCTGTACTCTGTCTCATCTGTAGTTGTGGGTTTTTTCTAATAAAATAAAATATAAATTTACTGACACTCCATAAGGTCCATAGGTTACAAGGTCCAAGCTGCTCCATCCATCTACAAATGGATTTCATACCAAAATAATCAAATATAAATCAAGTGTGATCACCCCACACAGATTCACTAGAACCTCTAAACTGTGGTAAGCATGCAAACTATCTCCCTTCTGAATGCCGCACCTTTCAATCTTCCACACAGTCTGTCGTTCAGATTAATTGTTATTCTGCTTCGCTGTCACTTTGTCCACACGCAGTACCTGATTACATGCGGCACTCATCGTAGTGCGGATCGCATCCTGCCGTCAGGCTTCTGCAGGCCTCATAGCTGTGCCACTTTTTACTGTCTGCATCCAATCAGCATTAATGTCGCACCTGAGACACCAGCTGACTCTAATCAGCTGTGATTAACGAGCTGACACCTGTGCTCAGAATACACAGCCAATCAGCTGACCAGACATGTTACACCATGTTCGGCCAAATGTCAACAATTTTAATCAGTTAAAAAGGTGCTGTTGTGTGACTCATATGACTAACGGTTTTATTAATAGTTAATAACATACTGATGGTTAATTTATCAGGTATATTACATATATAAAAACTATGTTTTCTTCTTTTAATCTCTTCTTTCATCCTCTGGCATGATATTTGCCTAAAAAGCTGTTGTAATGTTGAACAAATTGGTAATAATACAGTATGAGGCCAGAAGGGAAAAAAAATCAGTGTTTTTTTCTTAAACATTACCTTTGTGTTTATTAATTAATTCAATTCAGTTTTATTTACATAGCGCCAAATCACAACAAACAGGAAGAAACCTCAGACAGAACCAGGCTCAGGGAGGGGCAGTCATCTGCTGTGACCGGTTGGGGGTGAGGGGAGAGAGAGAGAACAAAACACATGCTGTGGAAGAGAGACAGAGATTAATAACTCATGATTAAATGCAGAGTGGGGTATAAACACATACTGTAGAGAGTGGTGAATGAAAAAGAAACAGTACTGCAGTTATCTGGTGTTGATGCCAAAGGTTAGAGGAGAATGATGAGACTCCTTTGAGCGGAAGACAGCAGTAACTCAAATAACCACTTGTTACGACTAAGGTATGCAGAAGAGAATCTGCGAATGTACAATATGTTGAACCTTGAAGCAGACGGGCTACAGCAGCAGCAGAAGAATCCATCCTGCCTTGTATCAACAGCTCAGGCTGCTGGTGGTGTGATGGTTTGGGGAGATATTTTCTCGGCACATTTTGGTCCCCTTAGTATCATTTAAATGACACGGCCCACCTGAGTATTGTGGCTGACCATGTCCGTCCCTTTATGGCCACATTCAAAATTTATGACATGTCAAAAAATTTTGAACCCTCTCAAACTGTTTTTTTTTTTTTTAACTTGACAGTGAGTTCACTGTTGGCCTCCACAGTCACCAGATCTCAATCCAATAGAGCACCTTTGGGATGTGGAACTGACAAATCTGCAGCAACTGTGTTGATACTATCGTGTCAGTATGGACTACAATCTCTGAGCAAGGTTTCCAGCACCTTTTTGAATCTGTGTCACAAAGAATTAAGGCAGTTCTGAAGATAAAAAGGGGTCCAGCTCAGTACTAGCAAGCTGTATTTTTGCTTGTCCTTTTCCCCCCCTTCCCCTCACTCCATCTTTGTTCATGTTTCCACACACACACACACACACACACACACACACAAATATATACTTGTCATCACATGCTGGGCTTCTAACAGAGGTGCTGCAGAGGCAGGCAGACAATAAGGATATTTGAACTGTGAAATATCAGCCTGAGAGGATGGCAATATGGGAAGACAGGGAGGATGAGTTCTCGTGTTTTGGTTTTAGCGGAACCTTTTAGGAACTGCTCACCTGTGGGCGTAAACATCAGATATGTTTTTGGGTCAGGGCACATTTCTGCAAGTTAATGTGCAGAGTCAGTGCTGTAGCCTGCACTGCCACACCGATTTTTCACACAGTTTCACGGTTTCAGTTTAGCTTACTTTCCTGGGTCTCTGGCCTGCCAGACGATCTGAGCCTTAATATGTGCTTTCATTAAGATCAATTTAACCCTCACCTCCTCTCAGACGCTACCAGTGCTGCTGTGTTTATCATGGCCTAGCGATAATGTAACTAATCTGTGTGTGTGTGTGGGGGGGGGGGGGTATTTTGCCAACTAGCCTAACTTTTCTAACCTTCCAGTACCTTCGATAGGTTTTCATCTATATTTACCTCCACAGTTATATCATGGAGGCCATGCTTGGCTGGAACACCTACTGGAGCAGCTCTGCTGATGTGTCTAAGAGAGCTGAAAGCATTTGGACTGTTTTTGACCTTCCGTGGTGCCTTGGTGCTTGTTTGCTTTTAGTAATTGCAGGAGCTGAAACGGCTAATCAAATTAGACTTAAGAGCAAACAGTGTTAGTAGCGTCAAGTCTAAATGCACATCAAGATTCAAAGATTCTTTATTGATTTTATGCAGTCACAACAAAATGCTGCATTGCAGTTCTTAGTTAAAACCAGACAGTACTTTAAAATACAGACAGACACAATAAATAAAGTACGCACAATAAAGAAACATTAAAAGGTAGCATAGGACGCATGCTGCACACAGAGGGACAGACAGTCTATCTGCAGCAGTGCAGCTGGTTTTCTTCTGGGCATGGCCAGCGCACACTGAGTCCAGATCTGGGAGAGGACTTCCTGCAATCCCCTGTGCTGTTCTCATTACCCGGGCCAAGTCCTTTTTGTCCTGTTCTGTGTGCTGACCATACTGTCATACTGAGACAGAGGATGCTTTCTATTGTGGTTCTATAGAAGTTTGCCAGCAGCCTTGAGGGGAGCCCATCCCATTTGTCTTGTTATGTCCTCCTGGACCTCCTGTGGTTCACAATGACCTCCTTGGTCTTGCTGGTGTTCAGAACCAGGTTGTTGTATGAACGCCACTGGGTCAGGTGCTGGACCTCTTATCATCATCTCATCACTGGTATGAGACCCACTACAGTGGTGTCATCTGCAAACTTCACAATGGAGTAAAGAGTGGATGGCTCTTAAACCTGCTGTGAAATCTGAAACGGCAATATCACAGCACACCTGCCGACCCCTGAAACTGAGCTCCCTCTTTCAGTTTCTCCTGCAAAGTCACTGATTGCTCATTTTATCGATTATTATTCTGAATCCTATTAAACGACAAAGCAATTGACCACCCACACATGCAATTAAAGTACACATTTCCAAATAATTTATGACTGAGTTATCACATGATACTATTGTTTGTTAATGTTGTTTTAATAGGCTTTTAATGGCATGCATTGAATCAGGCTGAGACGATAATAATGCTCTCAGCCAGTGACGAGCTCCAGCTAAAAGCCATAGACTGCATATAAAATAGTGACAGCCCACATCGGTTTGTGAAGTCAGGTTTGAAAGCCTTTTAGCTTTTGCCATGTTCGTGTTTCAAAGATGTGATTAGGAAGAGATGGATCTGACTGACAAACCGCTCACTGCGTGCTCATATGGGAGCAACTTGACATTCACAAGGGCCCGTCCAAAAATATGCTTTATCATCTTTTCAGAGTCTAAACTAGTGACGTCAAACTTACCAAGAAACACCACAGGAGCTGCTTTGAGAAAGCTTTCTTACTGCTCCATGTTCACTACTGTTTCAAAAATCAACTCACCTGAAAGTGTGAGAGTCACATTTATTCTGCAGTGACCTGTTAGTTTGCATCCTCTAAACCAAGCAGATCACCCCAGTCTTTAAAATCATTGTAATTTGTAACTCTGCCTTTCAGGCACTCTTTCATGCATCCCTCCACCTGACTCAGATTTTCCAGCTCATTTTATCAGCTGTGTGCTCGTTGTTCTCCGTCAGTGTCTAGACTCCAGCAAGAACAGTCACTATCGCCCAGCTTCACTCCTTAATGTCAAAAATAATTAAAATTTTCATGCTTTGGGTTTATTTAGGCTTACATTTTTTATTTTATTCTTATTTGTTTGCATCCTCAGATGGATCTGTGTATCATAGCTGTACAACAAATTGAGGTTAAGACCTCAAAGTCTGGACGAATAATCTTCAGGAGTCTGAAGGTCTGTACAAAATGTCATCTTAATCCACTTAATATCTGCTGAGGCATTTCATCGAAACTAAACTGAACATAGATAGATAGATAGATAGATAGATAGATAGATAGATAGATAGATAGATAGATAGATAGATAGATAGATAG
>JAVDPK010002834.1:323283-334718 GCA_034780415.1 Cichlasoma orientale
AGATAGATAGATAGATAGATAGATAGATAGATAGATAGATAGATCGATCGATCGATCGATCGATCGATCGATCGATCTCTTGGATTGAACATCATGTCAGGCATGAAGCCATGAGATTATGCTCTTATGTATAAATATCCAACAGCATCTTTTGTAGAGTTTTTGTGTATTTATATTAAGAACCCTTTATGGCAGACATGATTATGGAGAAAACACTGACAGTTTCATCATTTGATTTTCTTATAATAGGGTGCATGTGTGAGGAAATCTATTCACAAAGCGTTCCTTTTGGTTGAGGAATTGCTCGTAGAATTAACTGGTGTTACTGCTGGCAACAATATTAATATTTATACAGTAAACACTTTTGTTTTCACAGTGTGTTTGTCCCAGACTTTGCACTACAGCTGACCACACAACATCCACAGCCTGCAGCACTGTGAAGTTGTTCTCTGATTTAAAAAACACACCAAGTCTTCCATCTGTAAACGGGGGAAACCTTCACCAGTACCAGCAGGGCAGCTACCAGCAAGAATAGAAAACACCAGTCATTAAAACATTACAAATCTCTTTCTGTGAGTGTCTTCTTTTATGCTAATAGTGTCAAAGTTGCCCATGTGGATATAAATGAAGCTTAGGTGTAATATCAGTGAGGAAGATCTGTGTTCACTCCTCTGTCTGTCCTGCTAGTTTATTCTTCACATCACTTCTGCTTTTCCACGCTGTCAAACTTAAAGCTGACATCATTGCTCTAGTCCAATCGTCTTTCTGCCTGCATACGTCAAGCCAATTAGTCTCCAATTTGCATACTTTAAATCTCACTGCTTACCTGTCGTTCTTCCTTGCAGACTCATTCGTGCAACCCACCTCCCCCCCATCTCCACCTCATCCAAATCACTCAGTGCGCCATCCAAGCCTCCAGCTTTGGGCCATCACAGTTTAACCACCAAATAGATTAACTGAATTCTGCATATCAATAAATAATGTTCAACTTTTCCAAATGATCCCTCCTTATTGAAATGTTGTTACAAGTAATGACGCATGCACACATTCACCATACATTCATTCAGACACACCTCCATACACACACTTGGTGTGAACTAAAGCCAAAAATAATGGGCAATAGATAAAAGAAAGACTAACCTTTAAAAATGAATTCTCAGCAGTTTTCTGTAAACAAACCACTGATTCAGTCGAACTGATGAAATGAGGAAAGCTGATCCAGAGTTTAGGAGCTGCAGCCTTAAAAGAGTGAACGCTTCTGGATTTAAAATGCAAAGTGGAAAGGTCAAAAGACCAAACTTGATCTGAGAGGCTGACTGCTGCCATGTCGGGCTTTAAATGTAATTAATACAATTCTTGAAATTAATTTGGTAAGACTTTATAATACAGCCCACAACTAAGGGTTTAATTCCCTTAGTAAATTGAATTTACTTGTATTTTACCTGAAAACACAATATAAATATATTTACTTACAAATACTTAGTCATAGATACACTAGAATAAAGGGGTAAAAATTCAAGACAGAAGAAATAATCATGGTGCAAATAATTTAAAGAAGTGCATAAATAACTTTAAGTAGTGTGTAAGTTTTTTTTTTAAGTAGTACACAATTTCTGCATATTTTGGGCCTGTGCTCTGCAGTGTTTGCTGGTTTTCTTCTGTGTAGGAAAGTGAGAACAGTCCTTATCACATTTTTGTATGTAATATAATAATAATAATAAAAACCTCCCTATGACAGCTGGCCGAGCTACACACTATGTAAAACTACTTATGTGCTTCTTAAAATTTCTTACAGTATAATTTGTGCCTCCTTTCCTGTAAACCTGAAGTTACTTACAGTTACAGGTACTTACAATATAAATATTTTGTTTTTCCTGAAAACAACTTTATTCTAGTGTATCTATTTATAGGTAAATATAATAACGCTGTAATTTCAGGTAAAATACATGGAAATTCCATTTAATTCTAGGGTAATTGCACCATCAGTCACAGGTCATATTATCAAGCATTACCATGAATTCAAGAATATCAATGAACAGTCATTTATATTGAAAACTACATATTCAGATGTTTTTTCTTTAGTTAGAGGTGTTCTCGCCTCTGACAGACAGAACAGTGATCCAAGAAGTCTCTAATCTCACAGCAGCAGCTCTGTTCGTCCATCAGTGCAGGAATGTGCAGGCGTGTCTCGAAGTGAAAGTACACAAAGAAAACCAGGGCCCCTGAGACCCGAGATTATCCTCTTCTGTCAATCACGCCGTGAGGATAATGAATAGCTTTACTTGCTCAACAAGGATGTCACTGTTAAAGCGGTGACGTTGCGGCAGCACAGTCTCTCACTGTCTTGTGATGGTTAGCTTAGCTCAGAATAAAGACTGGGAGCATGAGGAAACAGTCAGCACACACTTTAAAGACCTGAACAGCTCGATTATCAACAAATTTCCCACAAGTGTTCAAATACTCCTTTAAATGAGCTTTTATTCTGAGCAGCTGTTCTACTTTTTTTTGTTCTTCTTTTTTACATCTTGCTGCTTGTGTCTTCACTTTCATTCATTTCATTTTCATTTCATTACCTCAGATGTCGGCACTAACAGTGCTCCGAGTGGTGTTTTAATCACAGAAGCTGTCAGTGAGCATCTCCTCCTGCTTCATCCACCACTTTACCACAACAGCACTGCAACCCTGAGCAGCATGGTTAATGATAATATGCCTGTGTTAGCAGGCACTGTAGTACATTAGTACTTCTATAAATCCTCTTATGTAGCATCTATATTTTGCTAGATGGCCAAAAAGCAGCTCATTACTCTACATGCACCTCTGCGTAATGCTCAATTAGTGCCTATTAATTATGCAATACTTTTCGTCCATTACATAACTCTCAAAACAGACAAATGCACTTCGTAAATGTGAGTAATTTTACACACTGTTACCTTTGGTTTCAGCATTTAATCTTTATTAGATAAAATAATAATTAAATGGAGATTAATCTAATCTGCTGTGGCTTATTGATATTCTGTACATGGACGCTGAGGTTGCGTTATATTATTAGCTGATCAGACAGCACCTCCTCCTCTGTGGTCATCAATTTTAAGAATCATTAGGCTGATTTAACTACATCACTTATCTAAATGAGCATCATGGGTCCTGACACAGGAAAGCCCATTTATCATTTTTGGCTTGTTGAAGGATTCTCTTTTTTCTTTGTTTAAGATCTGCGGGGGTTTTATTTTTTCTTATTTTATGTCACTTAATTAAAGACGTGGATTCAAAATTATTTCACATATCTAATTAATGCACAGCTGACTACATTACTCTACTCAACACAAGCCGCTGCTGGATTATTTCACCAGAGTGGAAAGCTCATCCACAGGTGTGGTCCACCGCTGTCATTCAGTGAATACACACAAATCTCTCTGTTTTTTATGACACCGCGCAGAGATGATTTCCCATCCCTGTGATTTGTGTGATATGGCCTGAGTGGCCCCATGAGGTGCAGTAAAATCCTCTCTTGCCTGCTGCAGGTCTCCTGCAGAGGATGAAATTAGTGTTCATGAAAAGCCTGCGTTGATTCCAGCCACGGGGGATGGGGAATAAGCTATAATGAGGCAAGAGCGGAACAAAGGAAAATGGATTTTAATTTTCTGAAAATAGGAAAGAGGACAAGGGAGGACAGCAGCACTCAGCAAAGACCCAAAGTACCAAGCCATGAACTGAGGAGAGGGGGAAGATAATGTGTGCTCTCCTCTCCAGTGGGAGGTAATGAGAGAAGGAGCATGGGTGACACCAGAGCACAGACTGTTCACGGGTTAAGCTGTCTGGAAGGACGAATCTACTTCAAAATCCAGGAAAAGGCAGTAAATTAAAAGCCTGCAGACATTTAAAACAGGATGTACGATACATTGGTTGATTGTGCAAGAGGGGAAAAAAGGTTTCCAGTTATTCTGAAATGAGATAATGAGAGGATAACATGCTTTGTGTAATCCTCTGCTGGAAGCCAATCATGAAGCTGTATTTGGTTGCATGGACAAAAGTTGACAGCAGTAACTGTCAGTCCAAATCCACCCCTTTGTTGGACTGTCAATTTCAGAAGGATACAGAAATTTTGGGGCCCAATCTCTGCAATTCCACGTCAGAAGGGGAGCTTTGGGTGGAGCATAGCAGTCTTAAGAGTATAAAACCATTTGAGCTCTGAGGCTGTATATGAACACTATAAAGCACCGCTTTATATGACACTGATAGGAATAATCATGTGATCTGTGAAATAATCTGTGAAAAACCACATTTTCTGAGTTTTTGATTGTTTACTTTGTTACAAAGTAAAGAATATGCAAACTTCTACAATAGAACCTTCAGAGACCTAAGACATTTCTGCGTGCCAAGCTTAGTTGCTCAACTACTCGTCTAGGAGTCGTTTCATGTTTTTATGTGTTATAGTGAAATGTTTTTTGTTTTTTTACTGCATGGTAAATTGGCTTCTATTGTATACATTTGATAATAAATAAATATTTAATCATCACAACAAACACTCAAAGATTACATATATTTTGGAAGGACTCACATTTCTTTTTATAATTGCATTTCTTTTTTTCTTTTTTTTAATTTTGAACTATTTATGTTACCACCCAGGTCATAAACTATGACATAAAATGGAGACTGACACTAGAGTTTTTAGAAACATGTGTTTTTATTTTAAATGGCTAAATATTATCAGCTAAAAATAACTGCCAGGAGCGCATGACGGGGACCCTCCCAGGCCAGCTTCAGGCCTTTATCCACACCTTGCCAGGGGTAGACATTTAGTAATTAAGCCCAGGCAGCACACACAGATTCTGGCACTGCCACTGCAAGGAGAGTAGGAGCTGCAGGAGGAGTGGTGGGGTGGCAGTTTAAAAATATACATCTTTGAGCAGGGCTAGTGTCACAGTTCTGGGTCTCTGAGCCAGTGTTTTTGGACTCTTAAGTTCTATTTATCATTAATTATGTTCAGATTGATTTCTAGTGTGCTTGTATCAGTCCCCAGTTACAGGTGTTTGTTTTGTACTCTGTTTAGTCTTTGGGTTTTATGGTCACAGTTCTCCACTACCCTCATGTTCCCGTGTACTTGTCTAGCCTTTGTCTCAGTATTAGGTGTTCCCATTCCATTATTTCCTGTTATATTTTGGTAACCTTTGTCTCGCGTGTTTAGTATTCAGTTTTACTTCCCCCCCAGTCTCCATTCCCTGATTGCTTGCACCTGTGTGTTCCTTGCAGCTGTATTCACCTTCCATGAGTGTCTGTGTGTACTTGTACCCTCAGTTTATTTCTACTCGTTGTCTCGTCATGCTGTTCACTGTGGCTATCTGTCAGCCCCCGTGGTTCCTGAGTTCCCTAGCGTGTTGCCTTTTTGACTACTGCTACGATTACAATAAAGGTTTCTTTATTTTGATCCCTGCCTGCTCGCAATTCTGGGTCCTCATTCATCATTAACTGTGACAGGTGGGGGATCAGAGGTGCACAGTGACACATTCTAATCAACCAATCCTGTGCTTTTATGTAAGTGGAAAAATTAAAGTGTATAAATATGTAGTAATACTTTTCCCCCTCATTTATCCTAAGTGTAGTATCAATGGTCACTCGTGCATGTTAAATCAAGAGAATGACTGCTGTGTAAAATTACTTTTCACTTGGCAATTATTTGCTGTTGCTGATTTTCTTTTGTTTTTTTCACCAAATCATCAAAATGCAGAACAAAAGGCTATTTTCTGTTTGAATTGGCAAGAACCCTGCTGCAATGTAACAGCATGCCATTAATCTTATAGGCACCTGGTCATTCTCTAAAGTGTCTGACAAATTAAAATTATACTCTACCTGATGGCAAATATTTAAAAAAGATGGAGTTAGGGAGTAAAAGAGGCAAAATCTTTGCAACAGACAACAGTAAAGAAACAAAAATATATATTTTTCTTCAAAGTACATATCAGAATTAAATGACAGGGATGCTGAGGATAGAGAGAAACACAAAGAGTGATTTTACAAATGGAAGATGGGATGGTAAATACTGAAATTTTCTGTTGCATGAAAGTGAGCCTGAGTGTGTGAGAGTGTAAAAGAGTGAAAAATGGATTGAGAGCCTGATGTAAATAGCTCGTAGGACAGGTTCATTTTCACAAGAGTGCTTCAGACAGCAGCAGAGAGAGACAAACAGAGAGAGTGAGAACCAATGAGGCAAACATCATGAGGCAGGCAGGAAGTCACATCTGTTTCTGTGCGCTATTTTTACCGCCGAATGTAATTGTCCTTTGATACAACGCATTTGAAACGTTGATTCTTCCTTTTTATAAATCACAGTTCTGTTGCTGCCATTTTTGAACCTCACAAAGCAGACAAAGCTTCCGAGGGAAAGACGAGGAGTATCACACCAGGCGTCCCTGTGAATGCTCTGGTGATTGCCTGTGATTTGTGAATAAGCAGTGAGCTTGATTAGTCCTGATTACCAGAGTAAACCGAAAAATGGATGACACGACTCCATCATTATAAAGAACTGGAAGAAAAAAAAAAAAACTCTTGTATTTTACAAACCCACTGCTAAAGATTGCACAGGATGAGAAAGAGACCACCAGCCATGATCAGGACCTCTGGTGGAGATATAATTGTCTTTGACAGCTTAATCTTTCAGGTGTTGGACTCCTGCATCTGTAAGGACCTTGGCAACAAACGCTGTGCATCAGGTTATGTACACAGAGGACTAGAATCAGTATACCTGTTGTAATAAATAATAATGTGCAGGCCGTTCTTGCCATTTTGCTTCTGTACTCAATGCTGCATGGTGGATTTTTTAAAATCAAACAGTCAAAAGTGATTGGACAATTGGTGAAAAGCAGTTGTACGGCATTATTTCATGATGACTAATGAAGATCAAAGATCTGGAGTTGATTCCAAGTATTGAAGCTCTTCACTGGAACTCCTGATAAAAGGTCCAGAGAGACGTCAGTATGAGTGAATGAGGCCATGATTACTGTAGGTGTATTTTGTTTTTTCAGCCTATCAGAGAGACAGCAGAAACTCTAGGAGTGACCAAATCAGCACTTAGATTAACTTGTACCAGAATGATGGGAAGTGTAAAGTATGAAGGAGGGAAACAGCTCATAATCCGAAGCACATCACAAAACACATCATCTGCCAAACGTGTGGAGGTAATGTTATGGCACTGGCATGTATGACTGCCAGTGGTCACTAGTGTTTATTGATGGTGTGACTGCTGAGAGTATCAGGATGAATTGTGAAGTATACAAGGTTATACTCTCTGCTCAGATTCAGCCAAATTCAAGCTAATGCGCTTATTTTCTCCATAAGCTGTTCATGTTTTGGCATTAGTTAGCATGTTGGGATGGTAACATAAGCGCATCCAATGTCTGTACCGAGCTTCATGGTCGTGAGGTCAGCCACAGGGATGCCAGGTCTGCGTGTCTCAGTACTGTTAATAGGAAGTTGGTTTTGTCTGGTTATGGTAAAAATATTTAAACTTGTTTAAAATATTAATTTTTATTCATAGATATCCATGAAACTAATGCAAAATTGGTCTAGCCAGTCCCTACTTAAAATAAGTCAATCAACCCCTGGTAACACTTCAAAAGTAGCTCAACCTGTCAACACTGAGTTGCCATGGCATTTAACTCCAAAACAAAAATGTCAGCCTCAAAGTGGAAAGACATGAAAAGGCTGGGGAATCAGCAGAGCCATAGAGGTTCATTGTCCAGCCAACACCTGTAGAAAACTGAATGTCATGAAACATTTTGTGGTGCCGTGATGGGAGGAAAAAGGGGGCTGGATTAAATTGGCTTCAGGGCCTGGAGCAATACCTGGATCTGTGGACTGCTCTTGAGTGACCTGTATTGGCTTAGTTAGTTTGGTATAAGCTGATTAAATGCCAGCTTAATTAAGGATATGCTTCGTGGATTCATAACAAGTGAAGGATTAGAAGTATCAGAATACAGTTTTAACACACAACCTAGAAATTAGATACAACTGCACCCTTAAGACCAACTGCTTTCTAGTAAACCTGGAGCCAAACTGTCCTCTGTGTCCACATCTACCTGTACCTGTAGACCTCTGCAACACATCTGGGTGTTTTTACAAATAAATATGGACACTGCACACCATGCTGAGATATGCCACGTTTTAAGTTAATAGCTGTTTGGGAATGCAAAAAATTCTCTATGCCTGCAAATGTCCAAAGTTAATATCTCTTGGTAGGCCTCCTACACTTCAGTTACCACCCACACAATTTAATTGATTGGTTTTTTTGTTATAATTTATTTGGGAACCAAACATTAGATCTGCTGCTTGAAGCCTCCTTTCTGGGCTGAGCACAGACTCAGTTCCTGGTTGGTGATGGCACCTGGCTGGTCAGTTTGGCTTCGATCCAGCTGTCTCCACCTCATGACACTACCTCCCACATTTCCTCCAGAGACATTCAGACTGTTCATCCAGCAGTGGATAGTTAGTGTGTATAAATGGCGCTCACATGAGAAAAGGCGGATTGTGCCAGTTAAAAGTCGTCACCTCTCCACACCCCCACCCTGCCCTGGAAGTGTGATCCCCTCTGACAGCATGCTGTGGGCACCACGCCTCACTGCCTGTTGGTAATTATTCCTGTGTATTCCTGTGCTTTATCACCAGCAGTTGGCCGCCACAGGATGTGCGGAGAAAATGAGGAATTGGAATTTGTTTGCTCATTCATGGCTGTGAACATCTGTGTACTCATGCAGTGGTTATTTGCTTGGCCATTCGTGCCTACAACAGAGGCACAGAGCTAGCTCCAGTTCCAACACAAACATATTATACTGCATGCACAGTGTAAGTAGAAAAACACACACACACACGCATGTATACACACACACACACACACAACCTCGGAACTTCCAGGTACTCAGCACAGATACTTTGTCCAAACTTTTGACTGGCATTGTATATACCACTGACATTAAACACACAGCAACTGCTGCCATAGAGACAGATTAGGCAAAGAGTATCGTGTCTGTTCTGAAGCCACTTACAATATATTTTAACCTTCAGTGGCTTCACCCAGCAGAACAGCCTGTTTTCTATTTTAGCCTTTTTAAACAGAGATAATGATGGTTTAGTTGGGAGCAAGAGAAGAAAATTGCAGGACCAGAGGACGCAGAGTGAGGAGGCTCACAAACAAACTGCTGCTGCTGCTGCTGCCAAAAGCATCAGCCTCATCTAATCCTGCTGTGTTTGATAAAGCCAGTGTCAGTGTTTAGGCTTTTGAAATTTTGCAGATTAATGTGTTGTCAGTGTGTAATTGTCAGTGCTCATTTGTTTGCTCTGGACTGAATTTAGAAAGCCTCAGTTTCAGCATACAAGGACTTGGGAGGGGTGTTTTTTGATGACATTAATAGTGTATTCAGGGTGCAATGAAGACTAGGTGTGCATCATGAGAGGTCAGTAATTTGCATCTTTAAAGGAACAATTTTCATCTCAATGAGAGAACAAGCTTGAAAACCACTTTGTCGCTTCACTGTGGAGCTACAGCTGGAAGCTGAATGGCTCAGAGCAAGGGGAACATCGAACCTGGCTCAGTTCAAAGTTGAAAGATCTGCACGCACTTCTCTAATGAAACACACTGTATCACAAATGGAGAAAACTTGGAACTGTGGTGAACCTTCCCAGGAGTGGCTGGCCTACCAAAATTACTCCAGGAGTGCGACTCATTCAGGAGTTCATAAAAGAACCCAGAACAGCATCTAAAGAACTGCAGGCCTCACTTGCCTCAGTTAAGGTCAGAGTTCATGATTCAACGATAAGAAAGAGACTCAGCAAAAATGGCATCCATGGAAGAGTTCCAAAGAGAAACTCACTGCTGACCAAAAAGAACAGAAAGGCTCATTTCACATTTGCCAAAAAAACATCTCGATGATCCCCGAGACTTCTGGGAAAATATTCTGTGGACTGACGAGACAAAAGTTTAACTTTTTGGAAGGTTTGAGTCCAATTACATCCAGCATAAAACTAACACGGCATTTCATAAAAAAGAACATCAGAGCAACAGTCAAACATGGTGGTGGTAGTGTGATGGTCTGGAGCTGCTTTGCTGCTTCAGGACCTGGAAGACTTGCCGTAACTGATGGAACCATGAATTCTTTTCTGTGCCATAAAATCCTGACGGAGAATGCCCGGCCATCAGATTGTGTCCTGAAGTTCAAGTGTAGTCAGGTTATACAGCAGGACAGTGACTGGAAATACACCAGCAGGTCCATCTCTGAATGGCTAAAAAACAAAAAAGGTTAGGGCCAGGTAGGCCATGTTTGAGATCACTCTATAGATAAGATAAGATAAGATAAGATAGAACTTTAATGATCCCACAACGGGGAAATTTGCGCGTTACAGCAGCTCAAAAAATAAAACAGATGAAATAAAATAGAATAGAAAAAAAGTGCTATCTACATAAAATATATATCAATATCAATACCCATTTACATATACGTACATATACACACATCAGAACACTATATACACAGATATTAAAACACTATATACATTTGTAGCATACATGGTATGCATTCTATGGGTGAGACTGTAATAGATAATAAATAAAAATGTATGTATGTACAGTATGGATAAAATTGATTGAAGTTGGAGTAGTATTTGTAAATGTCATCAATTTCCCTCAGTCTCATCCTCCCATGTCTTCCACTATGTCAAGGTGTCTCCTATGTCTTGTGTTTAGTTTTACCTCCTCTGTCTCATTGTATTGATTGTCATCCCCTGTTTGTTACCCAGCTGTTTCCACTCCCCTTGTTAGCCCTCAGTGTGTTTCTGTACAAATACACCCGTCTTTCATTTGTTCCTTGTCGTGTCGTAGTGGTTGCGCCTGTTCAGCCTCTCGCTGTGTTTCTCCCCATGTTCTCCAGCCATTCTTTGGATTTTATGTTGCATTTTGGTCTCTGTCTTTGATTTTTGTACCAGCCTAATAAATGGCTCACCCTTTGTAGATTCAGTCTGTCCCGAATTCATGCGTCTTCCAGTCGGGTCCCCCCACTCCTGCATTCATGATAATAATGCTGGAGAAGGATTGACAGTGTTTAATTTAAGTATTCTAAACTTAAGCAATTGAATAGATGTGAATGCTAAAACCAAAGATAAACATCCTTTAGTTCAGTCAACTGAAAAAGGCTTGCCTTTAGTTGTCTCATTGGATTTGCTCTTAGATGGAACATATTTCCATTTATCAGGTCAGCAAACATTTCTGACTTCCTCCATTTCCTCTCTAAGTGGAAAAGCGAGCTGATTTTTTTTTTCTCCCGGTAATTCACTTTAGAACACAAGGACATTGCTCTGAATGGGATTTAAATTGCAGGAGGTACAGCATGTTCATAAAAACAGCAGAATTATTGCTGAGAAGCAGAGACATAACAGGTGTACTTTTGTGGGCG
>JAVDPK010002834.1:334728-345659 GCA_034780415.1 Cichlasoma orientale
AGAGAAATAAAAGGGTTGATTTTGTCCCCCCCCCCCCCCCAGTATATCTAGAGGAATAATTGGGGTTAAATGGAGCCACTTAAGATAAAACACTTAAGTCCCAAAACTTTGTAAATGTACACAGATATCAAATAGGATGCTTAGTAGATTAGTTGTTCGTCCACTCACTGATGACTGAGAAGAACCACTGGGACTGCCTGATACTGGGAGCTCAGTCCAAACCGGTCAAGCTGGGATTTTTTCCCCTTTTGCATTAAGTCAGGTCAATAACCAACCAGATGAACAAGTGGCTTAAGCTCTCCTCACTCTGACTCACTTAATACCTGTAAGGGGACTTCTTGATGCTGCCAACATACTGACCTCTGATTGGCTATTCAGTAGAAACAATGCTAAATAAAGATTTCCCTGTGGCACGTTTATGACTCAGAGGTCTAGGTCATGTTTGCTCCAGAGAATTGATATTTGAAAAAGTTTGACATCAAATGTGCACACATGTGTCACGCTGTTATTAGTTAGAACAGCTGTCACTGTGCTTTCCTGAAGTTATCACATATGTGGAGATCAGATATTCGAGGTTATATTTGTTTCTTTATAGCTCGATAACTAAACATTCCACTTAAGTGCGTCTACGCAGGAAGCCACCAAACAACAGAGAGTCAATGATGTGACATGAGGTCATCAGGGCGAGTTAAACTTTTCTCAACTTTGAGGCGAGCGATTGAAGTGAGCAGCATTAAATGCATTAGAGGGTTACCTGGTGACCAATTGGCAGAGACAAAGAGATGCACAATTAGCAAATTGCTTCCTATGGATGCCCCTTTATCACTCTACATGCATCACCTTTGGCAATACGACTGCTTTGAATGATTGCCCAATAGACTCTCATTTACAATGGCACTCGGGCAAACAGAGGCATTCATCACAGAATCTACTTGGAACAGAAAAAAGCAAATGTTTTATCTCTCAGGTGAAAATGTGTAGGACAAGTCAGAGTAGTCACTAATGGATTCAAGCTTTAAAAACTGAGTTACTGCGAGAATCCCACATTACATTTGGAAATGGGTTGGATCAGCTGCACTTTAACCATAAAACTGGTCTCTGCACTTTGCTCTACTGAAATAAGGATTTTATCCACGCTAGTGACTACTGCAACCACAGGCCTGTGGTTTTGTACCCAGAAAACCCAGAGCCTAGAGGCACCATGAATGCATGAATGGTGTGTATTTTGTACCACTGTCATAGAAACAGGCCTACATTTATTAATTTTTTTTATGTTAAATTCCTTTGGGATTATGTAGTAAATGTGTTTGGTATGTTATGGGATGGATTGGATTGGATTTTATCCAATCGACTCCAGCCCCCCTACAACCCTGAAAAGGATAAGTGGAAGAGAATGGATGGATGGATGAATGGATGCATGGATGGATGAATGGATGGATGGATGGATGGATGGAGTTCATAAAGGATAAAGAAAGCACTGAAGCACCTTTTCTTAGCATAAAAAGAAACAAACAAAAGAACCACGAGCTCTTACGCCTGCCACTGCCAGGTTGTTTCACTCAGGACGTTTCCTGTGCTGAAAGATTATTGGACCACAACCTGAGACACAATAAAAGTCGCACTTTAAAGTGGTCCTATTTAGTTCAGCAATACCTGGAGTTTTGAAGTGTTGCATACCAATGCACGTATGCACTGCACAACCTCTATTTTTCTCCTTAACACAGTGGCAACACAGCCATTGCTTTGTTTGAATTTTAAGAATTAATGTGCCAGACCTTTGTCATGCGTTGCCTCTTATTTGTCCCTGTATGTCCATCACCACTAGCGCTATTAAAACAAAATAAATAAAAAGAAAAAACAAAGTGTGGCAGAAAACAGCTCTTTTCTGATTTTCACACAAAAAACAATGCAATTACCTCCTCCTTTAAACACATGGAAATATTCCCAGCCTAGGTTCAGCCTTTAATATCAGACTAAATTTGCCATAAAATGTGTTTGCATTTGGGAACTAATGGATGATGAAAAGAAGATCTGAAGCGTTTTCTAGCGGAGACACAAGGGTTTAAAATCTATAATAATAGCTTGATTATAATGATTTTTTTTCCTAAGTAATAGCAGTAAACTACAGCTCTTTCTGTCATGGTTTCTGGCTTTCAGAAATCAATCTCTGGTCCATCCTGCCACAATTTCCTCCCCATATTGGGCATCTCTTCTAATTGCCAAGCACTTAACAGCAGAAAATGGCAGAAAATTGTGCTACAGATTATGTTAGATGTCAATTTTCCCTGTGGAACAATAAAGCTCACATGAGCCACCTGTTCACAGTGGGAAAAAAATTAGCTATGACCAGGTGCCAAGCACGTGAAGGTGATAAACTTTAAAGACAAATGGAAGGATCCACAGAAGTGGCTATGTGTGCAATCAACACAGACGAAGCCAGACTGAGTCTGAATGTGGCTTAGATTTTTACACAGTTAAAAGACAGACACTAACCTCCAGGATAGGATGACAGCTCACTCTTGACCTTGGGCTGGAAACAGCTTGATGGTGAATGGTTACATTTATTTGACTTTCTTTCAACAAAGAATAGTGGACTGAAGTTTCTTCCCTCCTTGATATTGCACTATCATTATATGGTATTATTACAAAGTGGAAGACTTTAGAACCACAGCGACTCTTCCACAAAGTGTCAGACAACACATAGTTACACAGCGGTGTCGCTGAGTGCTGAGGTGCATAGTGCAGAAAAGTCGGCATTCATTGGCCAACAAGTCCTCCAATTGGCAGACTGCTCAGAATCTTTTATCTGTTCTAACTCTTGAGCCACTTTTACAAGACAGAGTTCTTTTCTAATGGCTTATTTATTTTTATTTATTTAAGTTTTTATGTATTTATTTGGTTTCTATTTGTTACATGAGCCTAATAAGGTCTCTGAAGTTGTGTTCCAGAAAAAATGTTCCCACAATGATGACGTGGAATAGCTTTCACTTGTTTGAATAAGAATATTTATATACAATTTTATATAACATTATTTTCAGAACACTTCTTTTTTTTCCAACAATTATTTAATCAAGATTGTTTCTACAGAAGGTCAAGTAGCCAAATTTATTACTTCTTTAATCAGCACAGCAGTCTCCAGCTGCGCTTACATAATTGGAAAAGTTTTTTGTTTTTTTTTAATGATCAATTATCCTTTTACCTTGCATTAGGTAACACAATGTGCCACTGGAAAACAGGATTGATGTGAGCCTCTACAACACATGGCCAAAAGTACTGGGCTACTTGCACATTACACCTACAGTACAGGAGCTGCTCAGCAAAGGAAACCCATGCCATGAAGCTCCCGATGCACAGTTTTTGTGCTGATGTTAATGCCAGAGGAGGTTTGGAACTGAGCAGAGGGTTGGCAACTTTTATGCATTATGTACCTCAGCGCTCAGTGACCCCTCTCTCTAACTTCATGTGGCGCGTCACTTTGTGGCTGAGTTGCTGTGCTCCCTAAATGCTTCCACTTACAGCTGATTGTGAAATATCTGGAAGGGAATAAATTTCATGAACTGACTTGCTGCAGCGGTGGCACTCTACACTCGAATTCAGCAAGCTCTTCAAAATGGCCCGTTCTCTCACAAATATTTGTAAAGGCAGACTGCATGGCTAGGTGCTGGATCTTACACACCTGTGGCAACAGGACTGAAAACACCTGAATTCTGTAATTAAGAGGTGTGGTCCAATCTTTTTGTCCATGTAGCGTTTAATATAATGAGATATTTCACTGGATAAGTAAAACCTTTGAATCTCTGGCTGTAACACATTTTTATGAAAATCATTTTGGAAACTCCTGTGAGAAATGAATATTGAGTTAACCAGCTGAGAGGCGACACTGCCATTAAACCATGCTGCATGGCCAAATATGTTTTGGGATTCTAAACTTAGCCCAGACTTTTTGTTTTGACTTATTCAATCAAAATTACATCCTTTAGATACTGAAGAGAGCTTTTGCAAACTGCAAGACTCACACAGTCACAGTCCTACTGCGTGCTGGTACTGAAAGCAGACACGTCAGGCTGCAGGAACGTTTTTATCTGTCTGTCAATATGAACTGTGCTGAACTGCATTAATAGGCAGACTAAATCATCAGGAAAGACTGGACAAAAACATAATCAGAGGCAGCATTGTCCTTTAATTAGCTAATTTACTCTGTTGTACTGCACAGATGTGACGGGCGGACCAGTGTTCAGGTTTTGTCGCAGGCTTTATCGTGCCGTTTTCCTCAGAAATGAGTGTGATAGCGTCATATTAGTATCTAAGCGTGTGCCATGCGTGTATGCCTGAGACAGAGAGCTTTGCTCTATCATCAAAGCTTTCCATCTCTCAAAAACAGGTCACAACACAAAAGAGACATGCCAATAAAGAGATGTCCTCTTTTTTTATTGATGGAAAGTCGGAGCATGCTGTTTTGTTGATAACACCAAATTGAAAGCTGAACAAATAACTAAACAAATAAATAAAATAAACCTCAATTAGTCGCTGCAGTCTTCCCAGTAATTTGCTCCAGATGTGGTATTTACTGCCAGACAAACCCGTCACATTAAAAAGAAATACATTTCAACCCCTTTCCTACACAGGTCTCTAAAACACTGGTCTCAACATCAATCCATTCATTTTCTACCACTTGTCTGACCGGATCAACAGTGTTTTATTATTTTAGGAGAAAACACATCCAGATTAGTAAACAG
The DNA here is from genome assembly GCA_034780415.1 of Cichlasoma orientale. Lineage (NCBI taxonomy): Eukaryota > Metazoa > Chordata > Actinopteri > Cichliformes > Cichlidae > Cichlasoma > Cichlasoma orientale. The sequence goes on from JAVDPK010002834.1 coordinate 339,465, forward strand.
AGACCAAACACACTAATAAATAAGCTAAAACAAAAATACATATACATATAACAGTGGCAGAGGATGAATAACTGCTCATCATAAAATAAAATTCTTTCTTCTGAGAGACGAAACCACAAGTCTGAACACTCGACTATGGAGCAAGGACACAGATAAAAGGATGTGCAGCGTGTCACTGGTGAATTTAAAGGACCAGAAAGCAAAGAGGCAGCACAATGAGCTCCTGATGTGATGATTCAAATCCCTCTTTAACACTCTGATCCCACTGAAAGGCAATTACTTTGTCATGCTGTCGACTTTAGTTGTGTTCATGATGAAGGGTATTTCTTTATGGCACAATGTGATCTAAAAGATGCATTAAAATGAAATCTGCTTCACATCCCCCCCACATACGCAACGTATGCCTGCTAATGATGCTACACTGGGTAAAGTCTTTGAGAAGAAGCTTTATTGTTGATTTATGCCACCTAACAGACAAATTGTGAACACCTTTTCATGCCTCTGGGTGGGCGTTTATGATTTTGGATTGTTTATCCATCCATATTTACTGCACGTCAGCCCTGCTCTCATGAACATCATGAAAGGATTGCTTCATATTTTTGGCACAAAAAGTCACTTGGACTTAAGTGACAAAAACATTTTAGGCCATAACTTACAAAAATGTCTAGTAGGGTAAAATCAAATAGCAACACCATCATGTTCTGCAAAAACACCTTTCCTGACACTGTTTAACAGTGTAACTCAGGAGCAGAAGGGGGAGACTGTGACCATACTTCACATTTGATCAGATACTGAAGTGGTGCCGTCTATTAAATTTCTGCGTATGAGTCTTAATGTAAACTGCAACTGCAAGAGACTAATTCTAGTTATTATTTTACATGATTCACCTTGTTTTTAAGGATTTTTGAATCCTAAGTTGCATAAATTAAAAGCAGATCACTTAAGCCCCGTCTACAGAGGAAGCCACTAGAAGCAGTGTGGTGACCGGAGACAGTGGCCAAAATAACTGCTGAAGTGGTGCCAGGTTAAACTTTTCTCAACTTCAAGGTGAGCAATTGAAGTGCCTACAAATGAGAGTGCAGGATACTGTTGATAGACATTTGACAATCAACGGTAGCAACTACGGTACTGTGCAAAAGTCTCGGGCCACCCCTAATTTCTTTATAGTCTGCTAGGAAAATGGGAAAAAGGTGCAGTGATTTATTGAAATGTGCAAGCACACATAAAAATACAGTATAAGAGGCAAAAACGGAGCATGTACAATTCTAACGAGCTTGAAAGTCAATATTTGGTGTGATCACCTTTATTCTTCAACACAGCCTGAACTCTCTGAGGCAGCTTTCATGTAATTTCTTTAAGTAGTCTTCAGGAATAGTTCTCCAGGCTTCCTGAAGGACATTCAAATCTCTTCTTTGGATGTTGGCTGCCTTTTGTTCTGCTCTCTGTCATAATGATCCCACACTGCTTCAGTAAAGTGGGGATCCTGGGTCTGGGGAGGCCAATCCATGACTGATGGTGTTCCATTGTGTTTCTCTATCCAGGTGTGCTTTTACTGCATTGGCAGTGTGTTTGGGATCATTGAAAAATGAAGGAGTTTTTCAGAGTTGGTATTGCATGGTGGATCAAAATCTGATAGTACTTTTCTGCATGTTTGAAAAGATCCCCAACACCACTGACTTTAATGTAGCCTGAAACCATGAGAGAGCCTCCACCATGTTTTACAGATGTCTGTAGACACTCACTGTTGTATAAACTCAGAAAAATGGGAACAAATGATCTGTTTTCGCCATAGGCTGCTAGTAACAAAGTGCCTAAAGATGCAATTTAACATTGGAGCTTTGCTAAGTTTTCTGCTTCTTTGAACTTTGAACTATTGCTCAAGACCACTTTTTAAAAATTACAAGAAAGTCTGGCTTTTTGGAAGCAAAAGTTAAAGAAATGAGGGGTGACTCAAGACTTTTGCACAATACTGTACATTAGAGGCTTATCTAGGCAACCTGGAATGTCTGCTAGGGCCTTTAATCTGAAAACTGGTTCGACTTTTTGTGAGACTTCTTAAGTCCAACCGCAAACAACATTTCTGAGAATATCTCACATGTAAACACGTCCACATAGTTAGCAAACAGGCAATACAAAATCACAAAAATATTAGTTTTTATACAAAATCATAGTTAAACCGGTGTTTGATGCGTCCTAAAAAGAAAATAACAATACTGCGTGTCTAAGAAGCTGTTAAAGCTTGTGTGAAAACCCTGTAGGTATCCTTCACTTTCCAAAGTGTTATTTTTCTGGACTGTTCTGCTGTGTTTGGTTTACTTAAATGAGTGCATAAAGTGTTTTGCCAGCTTTGAGCTTCTTGTATCTTCAAAATTAAAAAACAACAAACAAAAACGATGGCTCTACATATCTGAGAAAACCGTGCAAAAGCCAAATAAACCCACCAGCCCAACTCTAGTCTCATTTCCCCGAAAAAAAATCACAAAATTACCCAAAATGGACACAGGGTAAAAAAAAAAATGACACAAAAACAGTTTGACGTTTTAGAAAACACACTTGTTTGCATTCTGCCTGAGAGATCAGTGAGAAGTCGCTTCGCTCTCAAGTACGAGGGTGAAGGCAGAGGGCTCTTAGATAAGCACAAAGCCCAGAAACATCCAGCTGGAAAGGCTGATGAAATCCATCTTCTATCACCTCTAAAGCTCTCAAATGATCATATTACATGGTTAATATAAATGCATATGTTTTGTATATGTTGCTAAGCTAATTATCTGGTGTAAGTAGCTTCATTTTCACCATACAGACAGTGAGGGTGATATTGATCTGTTAGACTCAAGAGGACTCAGATATTTCTAAAAATGTCAAATGCTTTGTACAACCATTAGCAAAGTATGACTGCCACATCAATTATAATGATCTATTTTGTAAAACCATCTGTAACCCTCTGATTCATCTTACACAAATCTATCTTTCTTATCACTTCTTGCTTTTCACACCCTCGTGACCCTCAGCACCACCTTCCCCGTTCTGATCAAACCCAGGCGTGGATGCTGCCTGCCCAGTCCAGCAGCCTCCCTCTGTACCAGGCACGCGTGATCGGCTGAATGAAAAGCAGGAGTCGAAACTTTCGGAGCAGCCCGCAGAAAACAGCGGCCACCACAACCACGAGCGGAGACATCATCACAAAGCCCAGGATGATGAGGGCAGAGCAGCTGTTGTCATCAAGGTAACGGCAGATGGCAGAGGGGGCATCAAGGACCTGCAAGGACAAACGCAGAGGGGAGTTCAGATGAGACAGAAGTGCTCCAAAAACATGTGACGGGCACTTTGGCTTCAGGAGGAGCTCCTTCTCTTCCGTGAAAAAGCAAGCAGACAGAATTTGTATTCATTAAATATGAGGCGTGTTTGGCTGTGGGCTCAGGATGCAGCAGTGGGACCGTGTGGGTAGTGGGGTGTGACAGAGTTTCTCCCTGCCTCGCTCTCTCTCTCTATAAGATAAGAATTCGCTGAGTGCCATCAGTAAGCCTCTGAGCTGTCAATCACCTGCGAGGGCAAGCGAGAGGGGGAGGAGGACAGTGGGTGGCCAGATAGTAAAAAAGTTAGCAGCAGAAACTCACAGCTGTGGGACTCCACAACGCACACACGAAGTAAAAGCCTCCACCTGCTTTGTTCAAATTCAGATACATCTGAAGTGACGTCTGATGACCTCTTTTTACTTAATTACCACATGAAAAAAAGAAAAGAATTTCCCTTTCTCCAATAGTAAACTTTGATGTTTTATATGTATTTTAAATCTTATAAGATATATATCAACTAGCCACTTTTTTTAGGTACACCTGATCAGTTTCCTGTTAATTCAAATATCTAACATCGCAGCAACTCGATGCATTTCGGTATGTAGACACGGTCGAGATGACCTGCTGAAGTTCAAATCAAACAACAGAATGGGGAAGTAAGGAAATTTAGGTGACACTCAGATGGTTGGGTCAGGCGTAAACAACAGGAAAGCATGCTGTTTACCTTCAGCCTTGTATTAATGGCTCAGGCTGCTGGTGTAATGGTGTGGGGGATATTTTATTGGCACACTTTGGGCCCCTTTGTACTAAATGACCATAATTTAAACACAATATCCTGACTGTTGCTGCTGATGTCCATCCCTTTATGACCACAGTGTGCTCATCTTCTGATGGCTGCTTCCAGCACCATGTCACAAAGTTCAGATCAACTCAAACTGGTTTCTCGAACATGAAAATTAGTTCACTGTACTCAAATGACTTCCACATTGACCAGATCTCCCTTGGGATGTGGTGGAACAGCAGATTCACATCACTGGGTGAGCAGCTGACAAATCTGCAGCTACTGTGTGATGCTGTCGTGTCAATATGGACCAAAATCTCCGAGGAATGTTTCCAGTACCCTGTTGCATCTATGCCACAAGGAATTAAAGCAGCTCTGAAAGCAAAAGGGCATCCAACCCAGCAGTAGCAAAGTGTACCTAATAAAGTGTCCAGTGAATGTATATTGCCTACTTTTTTGATTGTGGCTCTTTTTTGTCTCTCACAACATGTTTACTTATTTATGTTTATAACTGTGTTAAAAATACTGTTTCATGACTAAATCATATGTTAAGACATTATCAGTCGCTCTCATTTTACCACAGTTTTTGTTTCTTTATCTGACTTCTCAGACTTTTTATCTGATTTAGTGCTCAGTTCAGATAAAATAATTATAGCGGGTGACTTTACCATCCATATAGATCCTGAAAATGACAGCCTCATCACTGAATTTAATCTATTATTAGGCTCAGCTGGCTTATCTCAAACTGTAAATGAACCCACCCACCACTTTAATCACATTCTGGATCTTGTTTTGACATATGACATAGAAACTGAAGACTTAACATTGTTCCCTGAAAGCCCTCTTCTGTCTGATCATTTCTTAATTACATTTACATTTACTTTAATGGATTACACAGAAGTGGGGAATAGGTTTATTGCTGTAGAAGTCTTTCTGAAAGTGCTGCAACTAAGTTTAAGAATATAATTCCTCCATTATTATGCTCTTCAGTGCCATGTGCCAACACAGCGCAGAGCAGCTAAACTCTAGTCTCACAGAGGTCAATTATCTCCTTAGTAGTTTCACTTCCTCACTGTGTCAGACACTGGATACTGGGGCTCCTCTGAAAAAGAAAGCTTCAAATCAGAAGTGCCTGACTCCTGGCTGAACGTTTGTAGCTCACAAATGTGCAGCTTAAATAATAATAACCCGTAAGCTGGAGAGGAAATGGGGTCTCACTAATTCTGAAGATCTTCATTTAGCCTGAAAAAAGAGTTTGCTGCTCTATTTTTTTTTTTTAAAAAGCCCCCCGTAAAGCTAGAACATCTTACTATTCATCACTGATTAAAGAAAATAAGAACAACCCAAGGTCCTACCATTAATTAATGCTTCAGTTTTAAATATGAATAATCTATCTTTATTAATTGGCAACATGCCACAGGCTTTTAAGGTGGCAGTAATTAAACGGTTACTTAAAAAGCCATCACTCAACGCAGCTGTCTTAGCTAACTATAAGCCAATCTCCAATCTTCATTTTCTCTCCAAAATCCTTGAAAGAGTAGTTGTAAAACAGCTAACTGATCATCTGCAGAGGAATGTTTCATTAGAAGAGTTTCAGTCAGGTTTCAGAATTCATCACAGTACAGAAACAGCATGAGTGAAGGTTACAAAATGAACTTCTCATGGCCTCTGACAGTGGACTCATCTCTGTGCTTGTCCTGTTAGACCTCAATGCAGCTTTTGATCATGCTTCCCTTAGGCAGTATTATTAGAAAGCATTGCATACATTTTCATTGTTATGCAGATGATACCCAGCTTTATCAATCCATGAAGCCAGATGACACACATCAATTAGTTAAACTTCAGGAACGTCTTAAAGACATAAAGGCGTGGATGACCTCTAATTTCTTGCTTCTATGTCTATATGTTTTTATGTCCTTCAATGCACATATAAAACAAAGGTGTGGGACTTCTTTCTTGCATTTGCACAATATTTCTAAAATTAGAAACATCCTGTCTCAGGCTGATGCTGAAAAGCTAATCCATACATTTATTACTTCTAGATTGGACTATTGTAATTCATTATTATCCGGCTGTCCTAAAAGCTCCCTGAAAAGCCTTCAGCTGATCCAAAATGCTGCA
>JAVDPK010002834.1:349527-359986 GCA_034780415.1 Cichlasoma orientale
CGACGCTGAAATTTTACGTCGACAAATTTTTGTAGTCGACGTCATCGATTACGTCGATGAATCGTTGCAGCCCTAATTGAGATACTTGATAAAAAATCTTTTTCTGTTTATGACCCTGAACCATAGCTCCAGATGCATCCGTCAGAGTGTGTGTGTGTGTGCAAATTTACTGTATGCTTTAAGGCATAGAATCTGTGTGAATCTGGCTTTTAGTAAAAATCACTTTGAGTGCTCAGAGTAAAAAAGTGCTATGTAAGTACCAGCCCATTTACCTTTTAGCAATGACCCCACAGCACCATTTGCTCAGCTGTGATGTGCACGTTGCTACATGGAGTCATGCTACTGGAAAAACTATGATATAGCACAGTTTATAAATGATCTACTTTACATTTGCACCATGTTTCTGTAAAAAGATGTTTTCATATCAGACAACATACATGCGGATACAGCATGTATGTATGTGTAATAAACCATAATCAGCTGCTAATATTGGCTTGCTGATGTAGGTTGTAAGTTGAGTTCTGATACTAGGAACATTTGATTTGGACTAGTCAGTACATTTTTGAGCATGGAAGCATCCATGAAGCTAAATGTTACAAGTGAGCCACATTTGAAGTAATATAGCCTCAATGAAACTGTATCTGTAGTCTATTATACAATCTTATAACTGTACAAAGAAGCTTGCCTCAACAAACACATACACAATAAATAGAAGAACTGCTGAATTGGAAAACTTTCCCTGCACCTCAGAAACGATGACTTGAGAAGGTGGCAAACTTCCGGGGCTAACATTTGCTTTGACAATGAGCAGCAAACTTTTACTCGCTAAGATTTCTTCATGTGGGTTTAATATGCCCATGGGTTTCTTTATGATTTGGGTGATTTGGGTAAGATAATTAGTGAGGAAATGCGTGTTATCCAGCAGTGACAGTAGTTGCTCATTGCTATTCAAATTGGCACTACAATCATTCAGAGCCTATAAGCAGGTTCTTCACAATACATCTGACAATCACATAGCCTGGGGATCTCAGTGGCTGTGTGCACTTGCATAAATTAGTAATCATAACAGTTTAATTATGTTAGCCAGTGAAGGAGCCAGATTTACAGCAGTGGTGTGCAGGTATTTGGGCCTGCCTCCATACTGAGTGGGTGAAAATAGACTCATAAACACAGGATTATGGCTTTTAATTTCAGGTTTTGAGGAAATTGTTGTTTTGTAATTCAATATTTCAACATTTGTTCAGGACAAATCGGAGACATGATTTTTACATCTCCAGTGTCACTCCAGTGCTACGAAGAGAATTCCCGTCACAGCAGGGTGAGACACGAGTTTTCATCCGTGGGATTAGGCATTCCGCATCTGTATCCTGAGATCTGTCAGACTAGTGTTGACATACTCGGGGCCTCATCCACTGTTCCCAGGCAAGCGTGAGCCTGCATAAATAGGTGTTTGCATTTGATTGCAGAGATTGTTTCCCTGCTTTTCTTTCATCCGTAAAGCCCTGTTAATTTTCATATAGAAAGTGTAGCTAATCATTATCTCACACTTCTAAATGTGAGGTCCTTTGTTTGCCTGCACATGTATTGCACTGCAAAATGACTGGCGTGGTACTGCTAGAACATAGTATCCACCTCATCCCCAGCGTGCCACCAGGACACTTTGTCCCTTTTAATCATATTCTGAGTCCGAGCCAGCATCGTGCCCCCACTTTGAAAGCGCAAGTGCTGAAATTTAACAGACAAACACGCCTCCGTGACTAAAAGACAGCGGTTTGATTCAGCTCACATCACACTGCGGGTTGTGCAGGCGCTCAAGTTACATGGTGGACAGCAGGTATTGTCTCTCTCTGGCCGCTGTATGGAGGGAACACCCTTTTAACTTTCAAGAGTGTCTGAAGTGGCTGTGGATGCTGCAAGGTTAAACTACTACTCTGTGAAATGTGTGTGTGTGAGCCAAAGCTGCCGGCATTAAGTCCAACTAACCGGGGCAGACGACAAATATGCCTATATGAGTCAAGTTTTTGCCTTTTTTCTCAAAAGATTATTTGGCAAATAAGGTATCCAGATGCTTGAATTCTGTCTTGGCTGTTTTTTCTTCAGATAAAGCTACAGGACAGGAATTTTAATGGTGGAGACTCTGCTGCATCAAGGGCCATGTATGTAACAGCCAACACATTCAGAGCCTGTGTAATTTCATTAGGATCTATTAAACCTTTAAGCTGTCTGTGGTTGGACTACCTCGGGGGGATTGTCTTCTGTAATACTAACCCATCAAGCTGCACATATTTGGTGTGTGTGTGTGTGTGTGGCCCTCAGCAGCTGGACCGCTCTGATTACTTTTCTCCACGCTGTCATATAATTATTTAGCTGAAGCAGAGCCTGTGTTCTTCATGCTTGATACATTTCTGCTTTCCTCTTGATTCACAGGAATCAAAGTCACTGCTCACCCGTTTTTGTGCGATTCGAGTAATCTGTAATGCGCTCCTCTCATTCTTCCTGCCTCCCTCGCCCTCCCTGGATGGCGTTAGTCACACTCGCAGGCTTGCGTGGAATGTTTGTAGCACTTTTTCTTTTCTCTTTTTTTTTTATTCCTTTAACGTCACCTATCACCTTGATCCTGTTTCTCTTTCCCTCTTTTTGTTTGCCTGTCACCATTCCCCATTTTTCTCCTATCTGCCCGGGTCTATTGCTCTCACCCCTGCAACCTCCACTGTTCCCTCCCATCATTTCGAGCTCCTCCACCCTCCCTCTTTATCCCCATCCTCCCCTTCCTCTTCCTCCCTCCTTTGACTGTTGTCCTCCCCCCCCCTCCCCTGTGAAAGGAAGAATGCCTAAGAGAAATGCTTTGTTAAGCACCCAGTTGTCATGGTGAACCCAGCAATGCCTGAGAAATTCCTGGTGGGTGGGGACGAGGGGGTAAGGCCTCTTTTGTGGAGCGAAGAAGGGGGGGAGGGGAGACCCATAAAGTTCCAAAGAGCAACTGTCCCCATCTCCGTTTTTCCAGTGAAGCATGTAAGGCTTTCTGTGGACCTGCAATGCTGCGGGATACACTGACCTGTCCTGTCGGCTGCTTTCATTTTAACAAGACCCACTGCAAGTCAGCCAACACCTGACTGCAGGTATAAAGTTTCCATCCGCTGTGTTTTTGAAGGATAAAGTATGTGGGACTTCAGAGGCCCTCTGTTTTGAATGCACCAGAGAGTTTAAAGCACATGGTTATATGATAGTGTCCTCTTTAAGCTCTTTGATTTGTGACACAGATGCACTCAGAGGTTCTCCGGTTTCTTGCCGCCCGCATGTTTCTCAGCAGCAAAACATCCTCCCTTGGGCCTCGCTGCTGCACGGTTGGTTGCGCTGAAGGTCTGGAGGAGGTGAGGTGGTCCAGGGTGAAGATGCGGGTGAGGTGGGGGAAGGATGACATCATCTGTGTGTTTGGAGGGGAAATCATGTTTGGGATTAAGGCCGGCGCATCGCTGGGGTGAGGCCTTGCGGTGCTTGCATATATCTTAGCATTGTCCTTCATTGTCCTCACCATGCCAGCAGACAATCGGAGTGGGCTCTGTCTGGAGCCCCCCCACTTGTGTCTTTGTGTCCACTTGTTTGCACCAGTCCTGCCTGCTAGAGAGTCTCACCAGACCTGATATTCCTTTGTGAATTATACAGTTTACAGTACAGCCTGTTGCAGAAGGCTTTTAGTGAATCACCAAAAAAAAAAGCACATAAATCTCAAGTACAGTGAATCCGATTAGACGTACAAGTTGCTACAGGGTAAGTGGAAAGATAGTGGAGCACAACAAAAGAGAAAAAGAGAGAGGAAATATTTTTGAAGGAAAAACACATTTGTTTTTATATAACATAAAATGAATGGGTCAGAAACGTTTTAACCATTTCAGTATATTAATGAATGAGGCCTAAAGTGACTAAAGAGTTTTCAGTAACTATCGGTCTGTGTTCCAGTGACATGTCTGGTTACATAATGCATTTTATCACATTAAAAGGCTAATTGATGATATTAGCACAGCTGAAAACTGGTGTGCTGAAGGAAGGTGCAAGAAATTTGACTAGCTGAGCATCTTGAGCATCAACTTTTACAGGTTTAGAGAAAACGAAGATTTCATACAAGAGTGTGTATTACTCCCTTCACAAATCAGCACAGTTGGGTAGTATGGATAAGACTTAACAAAGCGGCCAGTGGAAGACCTGTAAGGCGTCTGTTTGTTGAACTAAAAATTGCGTAGTTGTTTATACATTTGGTTATTTTTCTTGTTAGAGCCAGTTCTGTGAAGGGAGTGATACACACTCTTCATTTTTGTATGGTATGGTATGGTACGGTATGGTATGGTATGGTATGGTATGGTAGCCCTGTGACAGAATGGCAAACTGTCCACAGTTAGAATAGGCTCCGGCCCCACTGTGACCCTGAATTGGATAAGTAGAGGAACATGGATGGATAAATGGTTAAGGAACAGTTGAAATGGATGAAAGTGATGGATAAATGGATAAAAAAGGTAAATGTGAAATGGAAAACAGTCAAAATCGACAGCTGAAAGTAATTCTTCAAGTAGTGAATGAATGGCAGTAACAGCTAAAAGTAATGGGTGGAAGCAACAGCTCAACTGTATAAAAAGCATCCACTTTTATTAAAGTTTCACTGTGCTGTGGGGGTGCATCACGGCTGGGAAGCACAGCTCTTCGACAACACAACACTTTCTTCTCTCCTGTGCAGCGAGGATAATACCAGAGCTCCACTCGGGTCTAGAAATCATTACAAGAAAACACGTTCCTCACACTGTGAACGTGACAGATTATGTTTATTTAACAGCCTGTTACCTTTACGCTACATTGCACTCATTTAGTACTGAACCAGGCCGAGATTTCACAGTGACCTGGTTTCGTACGCTTCAGCTCTGCAGTTCAACCTGTCAGCATACGACTGTTAGACATGAGGGTACGAAGAATGACTGGTGGAGGTGGTGAACCACAGAGAGTGCAGAATTTTAAGAGGTTTCATCGCTGCCTGATTTATATTAAGACTGACTGCGGGGTGTCGAGCTAACTACACAGATGGTGTCGTCCTGAGTTACTGCAGTGGCGTGTTTGCGCTTTCACAGTCTGGTGGCACTGAATGAATGAATAACTATTTATAGCGTTCACTTAGTTGCAGGTGAATTCTTATACTTTTTTTTTTTTTTTTTAACTTCTTAGCACATTTTTCCACCTCATCTTCCAAAAATAACTCACTTGCCACAGTGCGCGAAGTTTTAAGCTATCAAAGACAGAAACCAGCTCTGTTTTGTTGACTCCTGCTTCAAAGCGTCTCAGGGAACGACAGTTGTTACTTTGTTGCCGGATGCTCAGGATCCAATATCTATCACTATTGATATGTTTGAGTAACGGCCTCCTGCTCGGTCACGTCGCTGCATACTAATGTCTCTTTTCTGTTACGCTGACAGAGGTTTTTCTTTGATATGTAAATGTTCTGTTTGGATGAGCTCGGATTCTTTCCTGTGGCTCTAAAGTTGCTTCGCTGTAGAGGAAAGGAAATCTGTGGACTGTCCTCCTCTTGTGGTTTTCAGAAACAGCAGAAAAGCGTCATCAGGGGATGCTCTGGCAGGGTCCACAAATGAGTACTGATGGCCTCTCTCCAGCAAAGTCAGCTTTCCTCTGGAATGGAGAAATCAAGAGAGGGATTTGCTTCGACTCCCCAGGATTGAAATCCTTGGGTTGACATTGAGCTACACAAGCAGTTTTCATTATTGACTTCACGGGCACTGGAGGAAATGTGTTGTTGTGGTGTGCTTATCATTACAGCTGATCTCTGGGCTTCTCTATTTAAACCTAATTGCTTCGCAGAAGACAAGAAAACAATATTTATTTAACATGTATTTTCTTAATGAAACAACCCCAAACACATAAATACACTTACTCACAGTGGGATGGATAATTATGATGCTCACTGTAATTTGTGCTGCTTGACATAACGGCCCTAACATTGCTCAGATACAGATCGCAGTAAATCTGCTGCGTAGGAGTTTTGAGCATGCTGTCCGTTCCCTCCCGCGTGCGCGAGTTGCAAGTGGGTTTTCTGTTAAAGCACGAACTGTTTGTTTTCAGTTGTGTTATTTTTCCTAACAATGCACTTCTCAGTCTGGTGGAGGTGAGGAGGTTTATACTAAATCAAGCGCACATCTGCTTCCGTCATTGACTGTAACTCATCAAGCCTGCAGGTGTTTTAAAGTGTTTCTGTTGATTAGAGAAGCTGTCCCTGCTTTACTGTCCAGGCTGTTAATTCCTCCTACATTGATGTCTAAGACAGGCATTGTGAACATATCTAATAAGATCGTAGCGGATAGTGTCACTCAGTGCACACAAATCATCCACATGGTCAAAATCACCTGCGTCTGAGGCGCTGGGGCGTGGGCTCAGGACCTCGTCCTGTCAGTCGCTTGGAGTGAGCACCGAGAATTGGACTTGTGTCGCCACATCCTGTAGATGATCGATCAGACTGGGAGCTGGGAAGTTTGGAGGCTGCTGCTGCCCCAACGGGGTGTGAATGATTAGCCAGGTGGTACATGTCAAAATAACATCCACATGAATGTCGGGGCCTAAGGTTTCCCAGCAGAACATTGCACTGCAATGAAATGATCACAGCTTATCATGTCACCTGTTCAGACTAAGAGGCTAATTATACAGTCGGTAAGTAAGTAAATAAAGTTTGTTTTTATAGTGCTTTTCAAGACAAAGAACGCTCACAAAGTCTTTTACAGAGGTAAATAAATAAAAACCAGCCCACGCCAAAGTAGACACACACCAACCAAGCAAAACACAAACACCACCCGAAGTGCCGGTTTGAACAGATGAGTTTAAGCTGCATTTTAAAGGATGCCACAGAGTGAAAGGTGCGAAGCGAGAGTGTAAGCTGTTTCATAGCTTTGGAAGTTTTCTGATGGGTTTGTGGAATCATTTTGACCATGCAATGTAATGTGTAGGTGGCCCAGTACTGTTGGCCCTATAGTGAATATAAATGGATTCACTCAAATTTAATTAGGTTAAACCCGCTCATCAGAACCATGTTTGGCAGTAAAAAGAAGACATGCGTTTAGATTTCAGATGGCAAAAACTTTTCTATGAAAGCCTGAACCAGCCACTGGCTAGCTTACTAATAAAGGAAGAGATAATAGAGAGATAATAAGGGAGAAACAAAAGCTCTCGTTCTGTCTAAAGGAAATAAAGTAGACCAAACAGCATCTCTAAAGTGCAAGAACTAACACATTATATATCCTCTGTTTAATCTCCACAATATGCAAAATTGTATTCGGAAGCTCTAACGTCAGCTGTCATATATGACAAATACAGTTTAGAGATTTAGGGATTTCAGGCTTTGGATTATTGGCAAAATATATAATATATATGGAAAATATAGGGGGGAAAATCTTCTCCAAGTTTTGTTGATTGTCAGTTTTAATTTTTGAAGTTGGTGCGTTTTTGTGGGAGAAACTGTGATTGGCGCCCTCAGTGTTAAAAACATCTCAGCTGCGGCTCTGTGCAGCCTCCCTGTGGTGACCGAGCCTTTCGTCTTCACTTAGAAGCTTTTCTTGATTTCTGATGAGTGGATGATGATGTGAGCTGCTGCTGCTGAGTGGAAGCCTGGCAGGATTTGCTAGAGTATTTTATGCAGTGGGGTTGAGGTGGTAGGGGTGATGGGATGTCAGCTTCAGCTTTTGCTTGTCTAGAGGGGATCAGTAAGGGGGTGTGGGGGGGGGGTAATGGGATGAAAAAGCTACCCCTCCTTGCAATGCCTTGTTTCCACCTACTAACCAGCACACTAGCACACTGTCTCCATTCAGGCAGCAGCTGAGTGTGCTTCACCTTTCAGCCCTGCTTAATTCAAACAGGCCACATTTTATTGTGTCCCTTTTGATCAAAAGGACCCGAGACTCCTGCTTCTAAATTAAATGGACACCGAACTGAGTCCTCTTAGCTTTAATTAAAGAGAAACTGGATAAGCTTGATCTAATAGATATTAGACAATTTTAAAGTCTGCCAGAGAACTGGGCCGCAGTACGCCATCACCATCATGACAGACCTCTGCTGACTCAGTTTCAACTCAGCCCACATGAGTACTTACAAGTGTCTGTCCAGGACTGATTTGAGTCTTCTTCTTTCTTCTTTACTGGATAAGGTTGATAGATGCTCAGCTCAGCTTGCTCACTGGTATGAAGGAGGGTATTAAGTCTGTTGTCCTGCTGGGTTTTATTCTGTTCCTGTGTATTCAAATTACATTAATTCCCATGAAATCAATGACCAAAAAGAGTTTGTTTGGCTTAATTTGTATTAATTACCTTCCATGAAAAGAGCTTAAATTTGAATGCACAAGCTGTGAAACCAAAGTCTCAAACACATGTTTTCAGCCTTGTATCAGCTGGAGGGGCTCCATACTGAGAGGATGCAGCACCTGTAAGGTTAAGTCGCAAACTGGCCATAAATGTGTCTCAAAGTGGTGACACGAGCGGGCTGCTGCAAGAAGAACAAGTTGAATGTGAATGAATCAGGGTCCCAAACACACACATGCAGAAGCAGAGCCCAAGTAATTAGTCTGCGTGATTAAAGGCAGCTCCAGGGGAAGAGTATTTAATTTGAATTAAATGAGTGGGTGTCCTGTTATTGTTGGCCCAACAGAGCCTGCAGTCTCTGTGGTTTGTTTGATTGATTGTGCGGTATGAATGTGTTGTCGGTCTGTGACCTTGTGTGGACACAACTGTGTGGTGTTGGTTAGTAATAGGTAAACATAACACTTCTGACAGTAATTTCACACTAAAGTAAGCTTGTTAACGCTATACTAATACCTGCTGCAGAACCCTCAGTGCAGCTGCTTTCACTGGGTTCTTACTGGACAGACGAAACTGAGGCGATTGTACAAAAACCTCAGAAACATGGTTTCTAACCAGATGCTTGCTCTGAATGGCATTACCTCACACTAACACTCAGGCTTGGAGTCATTATTGACCAGGATATGTCCTTCAGTGTGCACATTAAACAAATATATAGTACTGCTTTCTTTCATTTGCGCAAAATTAGAAACATCCTGTCTGAGAGTGATGTTGAAAAGCTAGTTCATGCATTCACTTGCTCATAGGGGATCATCTAATTGGTGGGGTTTTCTCTGAGCAGTTGTTGCTCAAATGCTAGAGCAGGTCGTTTACCAATCAGGTTGGTGGATTGATCCCTGGCTCTACGTCAAAGCATCCTTAGGCAAGATGCTGAATACTGAGTTGCCCCCGATGCATCCACCAGACTGTGTGTGAGTTTTAGACAAAAGCACTTTGGTGTAGATAAAAAAGTGAGTGCTCAACTTGAGTAGAAAAGCACAATATACATACCAGTTCATTTAATGTTTCAGGTCTTTACCTTGTGGTATAAAGCACCCTGAGGCAACTGTTGTTGTGATGATTTGGTGCTATATAAATAAAACAGACTTTTAACTTTAAAACAGCTCCAAAGGTTGGCGCAGATGTGTCAGTAAGACAGACCTTCTAATATAAAACAGAACTGATCAGTGTTATGCATCATCTGAATTGTATGTGACCGATGTTTGAGTAAATCCTTGTCTAATTGGTTAATTCTGCGTCTCTGATCACACTGTTAAATATTCAAACTCAGTAAATAGCTTCACTTCTTCTAAGTCGGCTCTGTGCAGCAGCTCTAAGGTTCGTCCTTATCAGGGCGATGAATTCAAGCCAAGATCTCATTAGTCCCTCTTGAACAAACAGCCAAACAGATTGCAACGCTCTGCATGCTCAATACTTTCAGATCATAAACTCATTAAAAACCTGTAAGTTTGCAGAGCGACTCGCTGGTCGGGGGTGCAAAGCCTGTGAACTGCAAAGACATTCGCAGGCCTCATCCTTCCGAAGTGATTTTTAATTTATGCTCTCCCTGCTGATCTCGGAAATGGGACCCCGGCTTTGTGCTCTTTGATCTACTGAGTACTCAGTGCGTGCTGCACATACTCTAGTACGCTGATTCTGAACAACTAAAACGGGCTTTGCTCGACCTCATTACCTTCTTACCCGGAGGTTCTCCCCCCAACATGACACAGTTCTGCAGCGAAACACACAGCCGCCTCTGAGGCGGCATCAACCTCTCCAGGTCACAGATTAAATGCAGTTGTACTTGAGTGAGACCTTCTTTGGGTGCTATCATTAGACATGTGATGAATGGCTGTTTGAGAGAGCTGTTTGAGTGCTATTATTTATCAGCTCTCCACTGTCATGATGATAAATGCTGTTTTTATAGTAGGTCTAATGTGTTTCCCATCCCCACTGTAACCAGAAGGTGTTTTCATTGGCTCAGTGTTTAACCTGCACATTAGTGTTTAACACGTTAATGTGTGTGTGTGTGTGTGTGTGTGTGTGTGTGTGTGTGTGTGTGTGTGTGTGTGTGTGTGTGTGTGTGTGTG
>JAVDPK010002835.1:0-18590 GCA_034780415.1 Cichlasoma orientale
ATCTTTGAAATAGACGATATCTGAATATTATCTCTAAGAATATGTATCCTGCTGACACAGTATTGAGTTTTATGTTGGTTTTTTTTTTTTGTTGTTGTTGTTTTTTTTTTCCTCTTCTCTTTTTCTACTATTATGTATATATAATGAGAATAAAAACTGAGTTAAAAAAAAAAAGATACTTAAAAGTGATTCTGAAATGCTACTGACACAGTTTTAGTTTGAAAAATTGTGGATTGCCATAGACATGAGAAAGAGAGAGAGACGGCACTCAAAGAATCCTGAACATAGATTTATGAGAGAATGATGCATTACCAGGATGGCTAATGAGTGGCTGACTTGCCTCTAGAAGAATTTTGGTTTTAGTACGGAAAGGAAAAATGTACAACTTTTTGGAAACAATGTCACAGACCCCCCACATCTGGACATTGGTTATAGCAACTCACAAAATCTAAACCAACATTATAGTTGAGCTCACATATAGGTTGTGGTTTATTCCTGCTTGCGTGGATTCCCCTTTGCCATTGCAATGGATTCCCATAGTGATGAATAACATTCTCTGTACCACAATTAATGTCATCTTATACCTTAAAACCACTGACAACTGAAGTTAGTAATATTAATCACTGTGTTAGTGTTGTTTTCTGTTATGATGTGATGATAGGAAACCTAAAGTCCTACTTTGGCAACTGCTCGGGCACAGTTCAAGGAACTCCCCAGATCCTAATCTGACTGAGCAGCCAATAAGCCTGAACAAGCTGGAATAAGCTGGAATAAGCTAGATCCCTGGAGTCCCCACCTCAGATCCACTGTTAGAGCTCCAGTGCCAGACACCACAGGACACCCTAAAGAGGTTTTGTGTCTATGCCCCAATGGGTCAGAGAGTCGTTCTGGTTCCACAAAGAGCACCTTTTACTTGTGTGTTACTTTGAGTAATAGTTCCATTTTATTGTCAACCCACGCAAAGAAACCACTGGTCTTACTTTCTGCCATAGCAGTTCTTTTGAGGTACTTTCTATAAGCAACCAACTTCTGCTTCCTGTATGCATCGCCACACACCTGCCCAGTTTACTTGAATCGTCATGTGATATGCGTTTACAGGTATGTTAGTATAGACTGAGATAATTTGACAAATGCTTATGTGGTAAATGAAAACATATTAGTGTGACTGTAGCCTGAAATAAAACAGCACTGTTCAGTAACCATTCTGCAGACATACCTTTATAAAGAGCAGTGTAGTCGTCATCAATTTCATAACTGAAATGTCAAACAGAGGGCGTGTTAGAAAAATAAACAAAAAAGCAAACATGAGTCATTTAAGTAGAAAGCTAATCTGAACAAATGTGAACCGCCTCCTACAATTCTTTATTCTTGCGTGCTCTGTGGACAGGAGAGGATGGGTCTAGATTCAGGAGTTCAGGTGGCAGTTCTTTTCCTTGAGACAGCAGCCAGGCCTTTTCTTCTCGCATCTTCCGCCTTTTTGCACGCTCTGACAGAAAAGGATGAACAGGGGGGGGGGAATTAGAAGCACAAATACTTAAAAACACCAGTCTCAGGAAAATGCAGGCAAACAATGTTTGATTGGTTATTCAGACAGTTACAGTATAAATTGCTGTCTATTGAGACTGTCAGGAGAGTCAATGAAAACCAGGCCTCAGATGTCAGACACAGCAGCAGCTCAGATAAGTGGAAGGGGAACGATTCATCGGCCATCTTTTCTTAGGCCAAGTTGATCAAAAGAGCAGAACAGAGCACAGAGAGTGCATATGCATAACCGCTTTATCTTTCAACATGAAAGGCACAGGGGCCTGGCAGCCCCCCTGCTGTTTGGATTAAAGATGTTTGAAGGAGGATTCCACATATGCAATCCACATAGAGTGTAGGCCAGGTCTTGCTGTTCATCTATAATACATTAATGAGGCTCCTCTACTGAAGCACAATCAGCAGTTCATTAACCCTTGACAGATGACATCAGAGAAAAAGAAGTGATCCTGTGATTAAAGGCCCTGAACATTCCCTTTCAGTGTCAGTGTACTACACATAAATCTCAATGCTTCAAATGCTGCTATGCTACTGCAGATTTTTCAGCCGTTAAGAGCCAAAGCACAGCAATGATGATGTGAAAGTCTGCGTGTGGAGTGTCCTTCACAATGCATTCTGCCCTTGTCAGAGCCTCTTACCTGCTGCTGACAGATGACTGATGACAGAATGTGAAATTACTGCTGCTTCTTGATATCTGACAACTTTCTGCATATACTACCAAGTTTATAACAATTTAGATTTCTAAGTATAGGATATTTTTTTGCACAAACACCAGCTTAACAGTGTGCTTACCCTCCACAGCTTTGATCTTCTCCAGCTTCTCTCTCTGCCGCTCTTCCTGCAGAAGCCTCTCCTCTTCTCGTCTCTGCTCGGCCAGCAAAACCTGTCTGTCCAGCTCGTCATCTTTCTTCTTCTCCTCCTCTGTTACGGCCTTGAAATTGTCCTGGATGCACACACCCACACACAACTCTATTAGTTTACTCTTCACTCATGACAGGAAAGTTTGCAATGAAAATGTGCAAGCAGAGAGTTTTCTGTATGGCAAAAAAATACCAGCCATAATGTACAGAAGCAACCCAGAGTGTTGATAAGACATAAACAAAAAATATACAGCTGGTGAGAAAAAAAAACCATCTCACTGTACTCGATTTAAAAAACAAAACAAAACAAAACAACAAAAACAAACTAAAAGCGGACAAGTGGATGACTTATTTGTACTTTGTATTGTTAAAATCAAGCAGTACAGCTTTTTTCTACCCTGTAAAGTGTGCAGTACTATCTTTAAAATTTAAAAAAAAAAAAAAAAAAAAAGCATAACAGAGACAAATGCTCACCCTCTCCTCTTGATTTATGTGATAATGAGAGAACCGCTGTGATACACGAACTGGGTTTGGGTCCAGCAGCTTCTGTTTCTGCTCTCGCTCCTGAAATAAAAGAGAAATTAAGTTTGGCTCGGCTCCTCAAACCTCTTCTGACATTCTGAGATATCTTCTTCCATGTACCAGTGAGATGGAAGATAACAACAAAAAGGAAATCATGAATTAGAAGCTTTTAATATTTGTATCTGTAATGTTTGTAAACATTTTTGTCATCTACAATGGTAATCAAAACTTCCTTTTCAAATCTTAAATAGTGCTTGTGAATATGCCCATAATTCATTTTGTCACGCACCACACACAACCCAACACACTGACAGACCCTCGGGTGTTGTGGTGGAGCAGTGATAGAGAGGTCACTGATTCTGCTCTCCCCTCCCCCAAGTAACAACCTCTTCACTGCTGCCTAGTCTCCCACCTCTGCCTGGGGCCAATAGAAGGCTGCGTCAAAAATTCAAATCATTGCTAAAACCACAACCTGTGTTGATGATTAGACTGAGGTAATGTCAAGGCATGATGTGTCTGTTCTACAATAGCCAATCTTGAAAATTTTGAGCAGAGAATTTTTGACCGTAAAAATATAGCACATGGCATATACATTTCAACACATCAGTTACATAAAGGATCCAGTTATAGCAAACAGAAGGGAAACACCAGCCAACAGAGAGCTCTAAGTAGTTTCTCTGAAATCCTGTCTATATCGGGGACTGCCCTCTGCAGCTTATGTCAGAGTTCATCCAGGATGTAGGACTATAAAGACCTGACAGCAAGCTAAGCAACAAATAGGAAGGCCTGAAAATGCATTTTTCAAGTTAGTCTCTGCATGCAGGTAAGGAAGAAAACAATGAATGAAGGGGGTTAAAGATAAAAAAAGACAGATGTTGATATTTTAAAACGCATGCCCTCCCCAACTGTATAGCCACTTTCAGACAGAGGACCTCCAGATAATGTTGGGAAGGAAGAGAGGGGAAAAAAAAAAAAAAAAAAAAAAAAAAAAATCAGGTCTGACGTCCCAAGCTGCCCGTCCTGACATGTAGCTATCAACAGTCCACTTCGGACAGGTTCTTACTGGAAATAAAGTCAAGCAAGGGAGCAGCACAAGCCCATGCAGTCACTGAATTCATGAGACAATTGCCTGTGCTACTATCACATGGGCACAATCAGAAAGCACAACTACTCTGTACTAGGGAGCTGGCAGGCTACAGATGGCTTAGATCCAGTTGCATCAGGCAATTGTGTTCTCACATTTGACACCATCTGGTAATGTGTACAAAAGTTCGGGGCTCCAGTGCACGTGTGCTCATCAACAGCTCTTGTGCCCCCACACAATCTCTGCCTTGTCTTAGCGGGAAACACTGACATCTCCCCAGGCTTCACAGTTCCTCCCTGTATTACCACAAGTCTCTCCCACCATCCAACACACACACACACACACACACACATGATCGAGCGCCTCTGGTGTCACCACTTAGAGAGGTCGACCGAATCCTGCAGCACAGCAAAGCTGTCACTCAAGAGGCTCCATCCTGCCTCAAGGTGAGCTCTTGCTGGCTGTCAGTGCTCCATGAAATGGCTGATGACAGCAGACTGAGACGTGGAAGGAAAGATTTGGGAGAATGTACACACTATATCTGGCACGCTCGTATGAACACAAAAAGATATTTATAGCCACACATTAGGCACCAACACATAATTGGAGAGAGAGAAGAGAGCGACAGAGATTGAGCGAGACGAGCGAGCACAGGTTAAGCCAACAATCCTATAAAACGATCATGCGAAACAGATCGCCGCTCAGGCTGTACACAAACTATATGTGCAACTTTGCTGAAGCTGTATATCAGACAAACACTTTCCCCTTTGCTGGTTGTTTAATATGTAAACGGGCTACTTTTCAGTTTTCTGCACTTTGTAAATTAGAACTGCGAAATCAGTGATTTAAAGATCTTTCTTTGGGCTCTGGGAAATTTTAATTTCACAAGAAAGGTTTGTATAAAACCAGGGGATTATGAAGTTTCAAATATTACAATTTTTTTAATTTCACAGCACTGACTAACAAACAGAAATAAATAAATACATTTTTGAAAGGTTTTAATTTCTGGTTGCCTAACCTGTGTTTGGTCTAGGCAGCAAATCAAGGGCAGAATCACAGTGGCAGTGTAATTAATATAATTACTAAGCACGGCATCTTAATGTGATCTCCTGCTGTGTGATCTATATTACATATAAGAAGAGCACTAGGGGAATGTACTCTCTTTTAATTGAGTCTGTTCTTTGAGCAAATTTAAATTAATCAGTTTTCACCCCATACTGTGATCACGTTTGACAGAAGCACATAAAGTGAAGACAGCTGTCTCTTGACGCTTAAAGTGCTGCAGTGGAACGCCAAGCTCTCAAATACCAACAAGCCCAAAGCATCTATTGTAGCTCTACTTATATTGTGTCGTGAAGCTATAGATAAATTTGTGAATGCTATATGAAGTGTGTATGAGTACAGCAGAGTATACAACTGATGAGTGACTCAAATTCATCCACCGGCCATTTGCCATTGGTGAGTGACCTCTCTGACATCAAAATGCCTTCAGGATTCTTTACTTCACTGCTGATGACAGAAAAAGGCTCAAAGTGTTTCTATAGCAACAGCCACTGCTGGTTATACATCACAGGAGCAGACAGCATCCACTAATCTTTATACAAACAGATAGGATCAAAAGAGGGACCTACATTTCCTTGACCAGCTGCAGCAATCGATGACTACTGACATACTGGAACAAAGCACAAAGAGTGTGTGTGTGTGTCTGTGTGTGTGTGTGTGTGTGTGTGTGTCTGTGTGTGTGTGTGTGTGTGTGTGTGTGCGCGCATCATCTCCCCATGAAGCATCAAGATCTGAGGTAAATGCTCATAACCTAACATATGGCCAAGCCTAAAAAGCTGACTAGGGACCAGCCTTCCTTCGCTCCACCTGTTGTGCAGTTGGCACAGGTGAGACTCTGGGGTCCTAGAAACAATTATTGTGAAACAACTAGAACATAAAAGCAAGGTGAAGAGAAATAAAGGGACATCAAAATCTCACAACCTGAGATTAGATTAAGCAAAAATTTATCTAGCTGAGGTTCTTGAGGCTAGCCAGTTCGGATACTGGCAGTTTGTTGGTGAAAGCGTCGTAACAAAGGAAAGTGTTATGAAAACAGACAGCAGTCAAGTATACGTGAGTAAAACTCAATTTCCATATTCAAATGTTAACACTGTCACATTTGGGATGTCTCGTTTTGCTGTTTATGAGCTGGTATTTCATCAAATCACCCTGGTGCTCACGACCTGTCACACAAACAAGGACAAATCTAAGTCTGTGTATAATTGCTTTCATATCAATGAATCCACAGCCTGGCAAAAGACAGAAGAGACATAGAAGACATTATATACTGGTGTAATGGAGACTGATGGTAGTGTCTCTGGTGTCTGACCTTGTGCTCAATCATGTTGCTGATCTCAGGCAGGAAGTTTTGGCTAATGACACGGTAGAGGTGGCGATCCTGTGGGGAGGTTTTGTCCTTGATGCTTTCTGCCAGACTGAGCCACTGTTCCTCCGTATCACACACGAGGGACCAAGCACCCCGCTTACGGCCTGGGGAGGAAAATAAAATAAAAGGGGATGGGGGAAAAAAAGAGAGACACTGGATCATTGATTCTAGTGAAAAATGCAGACACAATTAAGGGAGCAAAAACTTTTTCGTCAGAATTTAAAAGCACAAAGATTCTTTGATAGAAGTCCTTTTACCTGTGGTTCGGGGAAGGTCCTCCAATCCATGCTCTGTTTTCACCTCTGGTACATCACTTTCCACCTCACTATAAGAAATATAAAACTATGAAGTTAAATAAATAAAATATCCCTACAAAGAACAGCATGCTTAAAAGTAGCTCTAATATAAGAACTGCTTTCCTGCACTTTGTATTCTCTACTTTTTGGAATTAATTAAAATTCCTCACTACACATGTGGTGAGAATATTGTTGGGGGAGTGTGTGCCAAAAACACACTTGATTAATCATTTATTAAATTTTGAGCCCAGCAGTAGAATAAAGGTCAAGCCAACAACTGACTGAATGCAAAGGACGTGACGACCCAGGTCTTCAAAACCTGACTGGGCATCATTTTCTAGAACTATTTGTTTTGTTTTAGTACATTAACATTTCTGCATTCAAAGACCACGTGGGAAACAGAAGAGACCAGTACATCTGCACAGCACATGCACAGCTCTATATGTCTGTGTGTATGCGCTACCCTGTTAATACTGACAGCAAAGTTTTATTTTGCTGTTTTTTTCCTCTCACCTTGGTGAATCTTCTAACTTTCTCTTCTTTGGTGGTCTTCCCCGTTTCTTTTTCTCTGGTAATGTTAGTTCTGTTGTTTCAGCGCTGGGGGGGAGGGGGGATCAAAAGTATAAAGGAAAAAATGTTTTTTTTTTAAATGACAGCCTGTTAACAAGGGTAATTAGGAATGAAAGGCAACTATAATCAACCTCTATAATTAATCCTTAAGAGGACTATAAACAAGTACCAAAATATTATAACTACACACTTCAATATGCGGTTAACCTCAGATCGTTCATTCCTTACTGACAAGAAAAAAAAAAAAAAGAAGCACCTATGATAATTACCTGAGCTTTCCTACTTTCTTTTTCACTGGCTCTTCTTTGTACATACGTGTACCATAAAAGTACCAGTAGAGGGCTCCATTTCCATCCTGCCCCAGGGGTTCCACCCTCAGGCTGTCTGCATCAAGCCCCTAGAGGAGGTGGGGGTGGGGAGATAACATTTCTTAAATCATATGTAGTGTGTCATTACAGGATGATGTCATTTAGCTCTTTGAGCCTATAGAGCTGCGAATCATGTGTCGACACAAAGCACTTTCAGTATGTTGTTCAGTGGTCATGAATTATAAAAATCTCATCTCTAGGGAAAGCCATCAAGTATACCGCTTTAAAATTAGAAACTGAAAGACAGTACAGCGGAAAAGCCCCTGAGGTTATGGTAGTAAACATGCTTCTAAACAGGGAAATTAAGATCTTGTGCTCTTAGGTGACAGTAAAATGACACAGCTATTCAGTGACAAATATATCTGATAGTGCTTTAAAGTAGAACAGCTGGCTGAATTCAATTGTGTTCTTTAAAATATATTTTAAAAAAAAGCACATTTTAACAGTACACAAGTACAAAACTTGGCAACACTAACGAAGCATCACTGACATTGGTGGGAACCTTTTAATTATGTACAATTGCAGACTGAGTAAAAAGTTTAAACTGTTTTTTAATAAATTGCATGTACTCAAATTAATATATTCATTCTTTCAGTCGTGTACCTTGAGCAGGTCAAAGACATCAGCAGCATCCAGACGGTAGTCGCAAAGCCGGTGCAGCAGTTCCACCTGAGTGCGAGGGGGCAAACTCTCAAAGGGCCCCTCTCGAAGAGGGTTGGGTTTCCCCTCTTCCAGCTCCCACCGGTAGTTGATGATGTCGTTCAGGTAACTGCTAAATTCCTGGGGGCTAAACGGTAGAGCAGTCTTACTCATCTCTGTCTATTGTGTTGTTTTCCTCATTTATGTACAAAAGCATCAGACATTCTAGTACAGAGCCTTTTTCCCCATGTATGGATTTTTAGAAGTCACTCTACTGGGTCAGCTATACCTGGAGTACATTTGTACGTTCATGCATCTGATGATGCATCTGAAAATTATTAAAATCAGAATTTTCTAAAAGTCAGAATTTTCACAGTTACCCATTAGCTAAAGGTTCAATTTTAACAAAAATAACAATCCCGACACAGGGCTTCATTTTTGTACTGAGATTTGTCTGAATGGATAAATTCAACCAATTCAATTGCAAATCTTGGCATTGTAAACCCAACACAGCATGTTTCAGTACAAACTAGCATCGCTTTCCAGGAAACAGGCAAAGTTCATACTATCATAGTGGCTGGAAAAGTAGAGGAGGCGGGGCTGGCAAAAAAAAAAGAAGAGAAAAAAACGAGACTAGTTTCTCTGAATGGGAGTTGTGTTGTATCTATGGGTGAGAACTGGTAAATAAATGTTGGTTCCGGTTCAGGTCTAGCCGATTAATCTGTACCTTTCAGTTCCAGCTCAGATGAACAGAACAAGGGCTTGGGGCAAGGGTGAGCATCTATGTAACAGCACAGAGAAAGAGGGAGAGGAAAAAAAATGGCTTATCTTGAAAGAGCAGCGTGCACTTTTCACACAGCTGCAGGCTCGCCCCTCCTCACTACCCCATCTCTCTCTCCTCCTTTCTGTCCCTCGTTTTCTTCAACATCCTCCCTCCCTTCTTTCCCCCGCTCCGGCAGAGCGTTTAACGCGTGCGGATGAAAAGGGCAGCTCTGTGAAAGGCCAGGGCTGAGCAGCCACCCCCAGGATGCCAGCGCCTGTCCAGTCCAATAAAGCAGGCTGTCCTCCTGTTACCGGCTGCCTGGGTGGAAAAACTGGATCATTCCTGCCTCTATGCTTATCACTTTACTGTACCCCTATTCTACTATATAATGATGGGTTAGATTAGGAGGCGTATTGAAGGGGAAGTCCCATGAGAGGCCGAACACATTTGTGGATTTGAATAACAGCCTCTGCTTCACGTTCACTTTCTCCCACCACTTGATCACAAAAGATAGAAAAAGTTTCTGTGGTTATGCTGCTTTCATATCTCCGTGTCAGCAGAGCATGATGTCACCATACCTCATATCACTAGTTTAACTCTCCATATGGTGACTAAGTTCTGACTCCTCAGTGAATTACTACACCTGTGACTCAGACTTCCTATGAAGGCTCCTGGGTGGTATGACTAATCTGAAGAGCATGGAAAGAAATGTTTTATCTTGACAGCTACACGTTTAAGTAAAAATGGTAATTCTTTTCCACTGTGCCTCTGCTTTGTTAAAAAAAAAAAAAAATGCAGTAAATGCTTTAGCTTCCTCTTATAGACACATTCACAGCTACAATCTACACAGGGCAGTTTTAAGCAGCAGGAAGATGTGGATCAGCTTGCCTATATTCACCTATTCGCTTTCAGAACACATTAACTAACAATATTCTAAATATTGTAACAAAGTCAAACTTTACCCATCTACACACCTCGATACAGGTCTGAATATAGCATGTTAAATTATGTAAGAGTATTTAAAGTTAAACATAACCCTGTACTCAAGCCTCCATGTGTTGAAGAGTAAGGTTGGATTTAGATTACGATACAGGGCGGACTTAATGTTCTTGCCTTGCCTCACATGTTTAGAAAACTGTAACGACTTTTGCTTTATTTCTTAAATATAAAGAAGATTTTGAAGAAAATACATTCTGAAGTACCTTTCTGGCATTTCACTGAATAAAGGGTACCCCCTTCACTCTACTGAAACTGGACAGCGATACCAACTCTGAACTCCCTGCATCTCTACATGACCTGACTTCAGCCTCATCTGCAACAAGTCAACTCTCATAGTGACATTTTTAATCATCTCCACATTTGTATCCAAATTGGTTCAACCCTGCTTTCTACCATGACTCAAAACTTTGTGTAGTCCCCGTCAGACGTATGCTTCTTTCCAGAAGTGACCTACAGCCCCATGTCAGCAAGGTTATGTGTATACCAGGTTCTTTTTCTATTCTTCACTTACCTGATGTCATTGCGCTGGTAGCATCCCTGCAACAGACAGGCAACGAGGTCCCCAAGGAAGTCCAAGTCCTGTTCTGACAGGGCTTTCTCCAGTTCCTGTATACAAGGGGACACAGTCAATGAACCTGTAAAAAACTACAAGCACTTTTAATTTAACAGACTTCGCAAGAGACAACGACACAAACGTACCAGGTTACACAATAACGCTACCCAGTAGCACAACCACGGAACCAAAGTGTTGACATCTTTAATAAGGCAAAATCATTCTGACTGGGAAATGAACAGGTGGTTTTCAGTGTATTAAACAATTGTTAGCCACTATACAGAAAGTGGCATTTCTTATCAAAATGAAGACTACATTTTCACAACTGCTGTAAGGTAAGCTGGCAGAGGTAAGTGGGAGGAGAAACAGCTCGAGTTTGCATCCTGTCTTATTAGGGCTTCTTGGTTTGCCAGTGGTTGTTGGGCTGAGGTTCAAGTTTTGTCCTGGTCCCTCTCCTGCCTGGCTTTGTGTTTTAGTCGTTAAGGTTTTATGAAGCGGCAGTAACTGGCAGAGGAAAATCTAAAAGATCTGAAAGCACCAAGGAAGGATAGCAGGCAGAGGGTGGGAACTACAATACAGAAATGCCCCCTCTTCTGCTCTGCTGACCAACCCAAGGCACTGGACACCACACAGCTTCCCAGCATGCACAGCTCTCCTTGATCACACCCAAGGACTCTGAAGTCAAGCCAGAGGGATGAGACGGAAAGGGGAGAGCTGAGGGCTGAGAGGAAATGCAAATGCATAGTGTTCCATCAACCGAGTGTCTGTTTCATTTAAAAGCACTCTTCTGCAGGATGTAGAACAAACCCTTCAAAGCTCACACAGACAGCTTATAGCTAACCACTCCCCCCACCCCAATGGCCATTGCTTTTCACAGCCTCTATCACGCTTGCCTCTTTTTCCACCAAGTACTACTGCACCTGTAGTACTTTTGAAAGACCTATAAATGCTTATCTGTATAGTATTGTCTCCTCTCAGCTTTGAGAAGGAAAAAAATATATACATTTAATTAAATTATTGTGATGTCTCTTACTCTGCCTGGATGAGGTCAGAGGTCCCTAAAGGTCAGTGTACACATCTCCTGGCTGTGGAGAATGACAGAAGCCAGTAGACAAGAGGTCAGCATGATAAAAAACAAAAAGTGGAGAACCGCTGACAAGGTTGGGAGAGACGTTGAAAACCAGGATAAGATAAACATTTCTGCTTGAGGCTGAAGAGCACGAAGGAAAAGTGAAAGAAAACATGGATACCTGTGGTGAGTTTGATGAGAGCGGATAAGACTCAACAACATCTTATGATTGAAAAGAACCGCTCGTTCGGTTTACAAGCACACTGAGGCAAATGTAAAAACCTACAGAACATATTCACAATACCCACAGACAGACTGGAATGGATTTTAAGAGTAAGGCTTACACTGTAGGATTTAAGAGTATAAGTATGTGAGACTGCCAGGAGCAAATCAAAGCCTATTTTAAGTCTTGAAGTAGCCAGACAAGATTTACCAATCACAACATCTGTCTTGTAGTGGTTAAAACTAACAATTTGGTGATCAATACCAAATGTTTTAGATACTACAGAATTAAATTTGTATTGTTGCAGCATTATTACTTGTGCTCAAACTGACATATTTGACAAATCACACTACAACAAGTCCAGCAGTAATGTTGACAGAAACTTTCAAAGTACTGTAAGCAAGACTTCATTTAAGGGCCAAGCAACTGTGCTGCTCTGCTTGGAGTCACGGAAATTTGGTTGGAATACATGCCTAAACTGCAATATTGCGTACTGTATATCAAGCCTAGACAAGGTAGGCAGAGCTTTAACAACAGTGACTCATTAAAGGTTTTAATGTGTGCTCAGGCTAGCTCATTAGTCATGGTTTACTCGTGAGCTAACTCTGAATACAAAGACACACTTGGGTGTTTTTGTCTCTAAGCACATGTGCATAGGATGCAGTGAGATCCTGTGTCATGCTTTCTTCCACTTCCAGGTCCCCTGTCAGGCAGCCTCTGGGCCAGAGTGAGCCCATCCATCAGAGACAAACTGCACTTTGATCACACTTTGAAAAAAGCTGGGGGCCAAGGCTCGGGAAAGAGTTCAGAGTTGAGTACAGAACAGCAAGTGAAGGGCTCGCTGCAGCCCGCTGGATTAACCCAACTCTTCCCAAACTTTCAAGTGCCATACAGTATCTTAGACGGCAAAGAGAGGGGAAA
The DNA here is from genome assembly GCA_034780415.1 of Cichlasoma orientale. Lineage (NCBI taxonomy): Eukaryota > Metazoa > Chordata > Actinopteri > Cichliformes > Cichlidae > Cichlasoma > Cichlasoma orientale. The sequence goes on from JAVDPK010002835.1 coordinate 12,835, forward strand.
TTACTGTGGTCTATTTGCCCTTTCTTGTGTCACCCATTCATTGGCCAATCCCTCCATGGCCTGATGCTAACAAACACTCAGCGTGATAAAGGACCGCAAGGGACACTCTGCTGCAGCTGGACATGTCCTGTGGGAACCTTTCCCCTCAATAAGTACAGGCACACAGAAAGTAACCCCCAAACTAAGTCACTACATGGACACTACTAACAGACAAAAAACACACCACGCCCACCAGAATTCATTCATACATGTTTCGCAGCTGTGGTAAAACGATGTAGTACTTTGACTGCTTCACATTAATGATCAATGGGACTCGAAGATAAGAAAGTTGAATAATTGATAAGCTATAATTTGCATAAATCATTGGGGCAAGCTGTCAGACTTATCACCAATATACTGGTGTGAAAAACAGGCTATTCATTTCACATACTGGGACAAAGATTGGAGGGTGACTCAAGGTTTAGTCAAAAGGTGTGTCATCACTTCACTCCCTCTGTAGGCTGGGCTTGCAATCAGCAATTCACCCTGAAGGTATTTGCCACTTCTTTCACCAGACACCCCTGCTGTTTCTCTCTCTGCTCCTCTCACTGGCTTAACCTCTTATTCCTCTCTTTCACACCATTTTCCTCCCCCTGCCCTGCTGCCCAGTGTCTACGAGGGCCTCTGAGGCATTCTATTATTCCCCTGACAACACCCTTGCTCCACTCTCCACCCCACTCTTTTCCTTTCTCCATCTTCCTTATCTCTCTTCTCCCTCCACACATTATCCACACCCCAGCCAGTTGTTGGCTTCACTGGAACTGAGGGCAGAATAGTAAAGTAGAATGTAAATGACAGGTATTCTCCTCACTGCATTATCAGTAAGATGGGAGGGGGAAAAAAAAAGAGCGAATAACTAACCACATCCACTAACAACTTAAAGTGTTTAACTCACTGTCTCATCTATTCAACACAGCAGCAGACAAGTGCAAAAAGTAACACTTGTAGTGACAATGCGGCTAACCGCTTGTTCTTTTCTCCTTTTCAAAAGGCCCAATCACACATAATGTGTCTTCATTAACATCAAGAGAATAAAATGCCTGCATTCTCAGTAAGGGTAGCAGCTTCTTATTCACACAAGCAATACCTTTTTAAGTCCCTGTGACCAATAAAAAAAAAAACACCACCATCCCTAAATCCCATTATTTTTATGTACATCTACACAGTACTGTTTCTCAAATGGTTCCAACTACTACTGCAACCATAATACTGTGTGCCTGCTAACACATGATTCCAATCAGCAGTCAAAACACAGCAAAGCTTACAGACACAAAAAAGCAATTGTTTAATCTTCCGGAGAAAATTTTGCTTCATAGATCAAATATGCTGGCATGTGGCAACTTCTGAATGCATTATTCTATCAAATACAGTTCACCGATCTTAATTACAGTGTATTTTAACGACACTGCTCACCTCACTGTGAAAATGTAGTAAATGACTGCATGTGCTTTAGCCCACAAAGTGTGTAAATAGCTAGAACATACGTCCATTGCTCTGTGATAAGAACTTTTCTAAGAATCCTCGGAACTCATTTATCATTAATGTAGTCACTAGAAACACGGTGATTGCAGCAAGTATTGCGGTTAGCAGTGCATTAATTATTTTGCTAATATTTGTCAAACGCTGACAAACACTCTCTGCTCTACACTTGGCGTGACAGAACCAGTCAGACAAGCCTGAGCGCACACCTACACATTAAAATGATGCATGTGGGAGATACTTCTACTTAACTGAAATTTTAATAAAAGCATTTAGATGCACTTCAATAAATAAACTGCTGACTATAATAAATAAACTGGCCAGTAGTCAACACATAAGGAAAAGGCTGGCCACCTCAATGTCATCCCTTCAAAATATATGTTGTTTATGGTTGCATTATATCCACGGCCAGCCTCATGCAAATAAATGTAAACAAAAGTCTATTTTTACATGTTAGTGCGGTAGACTTTGGAAAAAGCATGACAGCAAGAACTATAGACATCTCAAGGGCAAATTATCCATGTGCGTTTTTACTCACTGGAGACAAATTAAAGCTACACCTATTTGACTGCCTAAACACCCCAGAATTTGCAGTCACTTCATTTATAAAACCTAAAATACTTTAGTGCCTAAAACTATTTGATCTATGCAGTTAGACCCTTATGCAAACAGAAACTATGACGATGTGCTGTATCTGTGTGTATCCGCCTGAGTCGAGAAGTTTCAGTCAGTTCTCAATTGTCTCCTCCAAACTTTGACTAAACATAAGCCTGGTTGAATGCCCCAGCTTTGGTAACCATGCATCTGTATTTTGACATCAAACTTCATTTAATTACTCCCTAAAAAGAGTAAAAATCGACATAGTAAAACATGCAAAACATCCAAGATAAGGAGATGCATGTGGACAAACTATAAGACATGGAGGTAAAGCTAGAACTTCTATATAGTATTGATCCAAAATACACATGTATGCTAACTGTTTAACAGTGAAATGTCGACTGATACTCTGACTGCAGTCAGTGCTAAAGGAGACAGCCACATAACCAGTCACAGCTGTCTCATAAGAGTGGTCCATCATGGATTGACTGTATTCAATAAAAACGCATTACAGGCAGGCACATCTGCTGTTAGAGGGGTTACAGTGATAACACTGGGACAAAACACAGTCTCCGACTCTGATACGAGAATTAGAGTGGTAAATGTTCAACTGAAAGGAGAAGATCACCTGACTTTTTGAAAGAAAGACATCAAGGCTAAAACAGCCAACAGATTTCAATGCAGAGCAGAGCAGCTGCATTTCCAGATAAAAGTGAAATGTGCTTTTCTCAGTGGACACTAATGGACCCATCATGTGTCCCAATCCATATCTGCAAAGAGAGAAAAACGGAGATAAAATGTGTGCATGTGTGTCTGGCCAATACAAGCTGTAGTAGGTGAAAGAGAGAGGTTGTGATAAGTAGTGGCATTTTGTATCAGCAGCTCCAAGGTTAAAGCAGATCCTCAAAGCCTGCAGTATCTGGGGGTTGGCCTCTGGCTACCCTCAGAGCAGACACTTTCCATGCCACTGCCGTTAACAGCTCCTCCGAGGTCTATATCACCAACTGTTGGAGGACGTGTGCATGGCTAGCTGGAGGGGGAAGGGAGGCCTGTTTGTTGTGTAAAGGGCTCTTCTCTTCCTCTTCTATGCTTCTTTCTTCATTTCTTCCTCCACCACCCCCTCCCACTTTCAGCTTACACATGGCTCCTCCAGGAGCCATCATCTGACAACACCCTCCACCCCCGCATGTAACCACCTCCTGCCACATGACAAACATGAACACAGTCGTAACACCACAGGAAAACGCCCTCACATCCTCAGGATGTACGGTTCATCTGATCAGAGGAAAGTATCAACAACCTTGTGTTGTTGCCAAATACATTTGACTAATACATCGAAACAAGAACTTCTTTAAAAAAAAAAAAAAAAAAAAAAGTGTCCTTCATACTCTATTTCTATCCACATAAGCTAAACCACAATGTGAGAGCAGAGATGCTATTATGTCCATGTCATGGCCAGGTGGGGCAGGTGGCTTGGCTGCAGAGGAGAAGAGACAGTGGGAAGCGAGGACAGGGATGGACGCTGGACAGATCCTTCCTGAGTTGAGCTCTCTCCAGACAGACGGAAACCTTTTGCATGGACTAGCTCGTTGAGTATGTGGGAGAGGATCATTAAGCCCAGGAGATTGGGAGGCCACCCAGTGCAGCGGAGCGTCTTGTGCGTCCACTGCCAGCTTTAAGGACACCACATCATCAACCTCCTCATATAAAACTGAGCTGCCTACTTCAGCTGACATCCCAGCGGAACTACATGTACAGGCTCATATACAAAAACAAATTGCTTAAATGACAAACACTGAAAAGGGGAATTAAAAAGGTTTCACACACGTATACGGCGCTTTAAAAAAAAAAAAATCATGGATCTCAACGTCAATTAAAGTTTAACTTTTGCTCAAATTATTTTGTTTAATGAGACATACATCTTTCAAAATGTAATCTAGGCATGTTTTTAGGCCAGATGGCTATTGAGTGTAACCTTTGCACTGCCTTTAAATGGCACATTTAACAGAAGATGAGATGTGACACAACACAGTGTCTTTTAGACTCCAGTTCTTTGAAGTCAGCCTGGTGTGTCAAGGTCCTGACTTTCACAAATGACGGTGCAAAAGCTCCCAGGGCACTTTGGCCGTGTTCATACCAACATTAGCCCCTGCTCGAAGGAACCAGCCCCCTAATTAATTTGAACACTATTGAGGCATCGGGGTGAAGGAAAAAAAGCAGGGCCTTCCAGTCATTTTGAAAACAATGTAAAGCAAAACATTGGGGTTGAAAACACACAGATTGTGCCAACTGGAAATATTTGTTTGAGCATGTGGCCTCCTACAGTCCTGGGGATTTATGCATCAGTGGGAAGTCTACACTGCAACTACCTTTGTGTGCCTATGTTACCTGTAAAAGCTGCTACTGGAACTTTATTAATCCCTTCAGGAAGATTCCGTCACGGAAATTAAAGTTTTATCTAATCTAATCTACGGCAGAACTGCAAACCACACTGAAACCTACGCCATACCGTAACCTACAGCATAACCTGACGTGCACCTTCCTAGAAATGTAACTACATGTTGGGTCTGCAACAATTGTGATTGTCCTGTTCAGCACCACCGATTCCTCCTGTGCATTTCTGGTTACTTTTTGCCAGTTTTTAAAATGTAACAGTGAGAGAACAACAATTGTCATCTCAGGATAAAAGGAATAATAATACTATAAAATGACTCACAAATATCAGCAAATTCCTGGAGAGAAATTGCTGAAACTATCTAAATAGATATGAGGGAATGCACAAAAACTGAAAAAGTAGAGTGACACGCATACTCAAAACTACCCCTCTGGCTTTTCCCCACTACAGTAGCTGCCTCCAGGACATCATTCTGCCATTTTGACACCCCCCACACACACCCACACCTGATGAAAGCTACATTGTCTATAAAAACTGTCAAGGTTGCCTAAATTCCTTAACTGCTGACTTGAGTAACACTATCCCATTGGATGAGATCTGGAAGTTCTCGTCACATTGTTCCTTTAACACTTCTGATCTCTGCTTCACAACGAGCTGCAAAGATGCAAAGTGAGAATGCAAAACTAGAGGGATGCTATCCCAGACTGGAGACAGAGAGAGGAAACCATGGGGAGCTGCAACAATAGAACTGCGAGGAAAAACAGTGTATGTGCCCTTCTACCTCCCCCTCTGTGCACATAGTCCCCATGTGAAACCATCTGATGCATGTACTGCTGCTCTCACTTGTCAATCACAACTGGGGGAAGGGGAGCAGCCTATTACAAAGCTCTCCACCCACCCCACACCCAAACCCAAACCCACACAGTGCATGCACGACAGGGCATTAAAAAAAGACATGCAAAGCGGTTCTTCGTGTCAGAGCAGCGCTTGCAGAGTGTGAAAAAGTTTTTAAGGGGTTATGATCTGGAAAAGAAGTCGTCAGAGGCTGGTGTCCGTGAGGCAATAAGCATGGATGAGCTGGGATGTGTCCGTGGGTGGGGCCAAAAGAAAGAAAGGAAAAGGGATGCAAAGGAACAGTATAGATGTGGGATGAGATAAGATCACTGTTAATGTGTGTAGGCCTGTCACGATAACAAATTTTGCTAATCGATTAATTGTCTCAGAAATTATTGCGATTAACGATAAT
>JAVDPK010002835.1:28656-81612 GCA_034780415.1 Cichlasoma orientale
ACTAAAACATGACGAGACGTCTGTGAGTTTTCGTTGACGAGACGAAACTAGACGAGAAGGTTAATGGATGTTCCGCAGATTTTTCAGGTACAAACTGAATTTCTGCGCTTCACAGTCAGAAAAACGCTGCTTACTAGCAGTATTTGAGCATTCCAAGGTATATCAGAGGATCTAACGAGTAGGTCTGAACCACGTACTATTGTGTTGGGCAGAACCGTAATTGCTGACATTTCAAGGGAGTCAAAGACAGTCAGAAAGTTAGATGTACTTCTTAGCTCTCTCTTTCTAAAAACTCAAGCAATGATTTCAGTTCTCTATCCTTACCGAAACTGACTAGCAGTCTTTCACTTCACTAGTAAACACTACGTATCTAACCAATGATCGGTTTTCTATTTCCACCACAAACTTTTTTTAATTGATGGTGTAACCACAAGTGTTTTAAGAGTGAAAGTCAAGATAGAAAACATTACCTGCTGATGAGTGCAAGTCATTCATAGTAACTAAAAAGTAATCAATATATTAATCAGTTCACAGAAAAATAGTGTAAGGGCAATGACCAGTTGTTGTCATATAACATGCTCCTTTTTTTTAAAATGACCTTACTGATATATTTATTTATTGTCCTATAATTACTTTTTTTTTTTGCAGATTTTTCAGTAATAAAATGCCCCAAACTGTGATGATGGCATTGGATACTACTATTAGTAGCAATTGTAAGTCTGTGAACATTTATTGCATTCCGTGTTCCTGGAGGTATTATGTAATACCAGGACTAATGAATAGGGAGCTCATTACTGGTGGGCCGGCTTTTTTGTTTCAGTTCACGTGTTGTGTTGTGTTTATTTACACAGAGAAATAATGCACACTGAGTTATAATTGTGGGTATTAGTCTCTGCAGTGTCTGTTGTGTGTGTGTGTGTTCCAACAGCAGCTCCACAGGCTTGAGTTTATGTCTAGTTGTGTTAGTGCAGAGCTGCATTGCTGGTCTGTGTCAAACAGAGAGTCACCATAAGAGGGAGGGATTTAGGGAGCAGGACAATGCTCGTGTTTGTGCAACGGCCCCTGAGTGGCGGCTGGCTCTCTCAGATCGCTCTCGCTTGACTACCATTGCTGCCTGCATTGTTGAAGGGAAAGGAAAGTGGACAGGCTGATCCTGCTTGTGGGTTGCTTCACCAGAGGTAGGACCGGCGTTTCTCACTGCTGCATCTCTGTGATGGGAGAAAATTAAGTTTCTTGAAAGCTGTCTCGTGAGGCTTGTGCTTCTCAACTGTGCGAGTCGAGTGCAGTTCTTGGGGGAAGTTGGAGGTTGGCTTGGGGTGAGGCACCCTTGTCTGTGTTTTGGCAGGGTCACTACTGTGCGTGAATGGAGCTAAAAGAAAGTTTCACAGAAAGAGGCTCAGTGAAAGGCATGTGTAGAATGTGACTATGCTCCAGCACTGGAAAAAGAGTACAGAAAAAGAAAGAAATACCTTGGGATGAAATCGCTGAGATGGCATCAAAAGACACAAGCTCTTGTATCTTTTGGTACAAGTTTTTGTGACTCTCAGTGGACAAGACAGCAAAGGATATAATGAAGGTTTACAGTGGTAAAAATAGAGATGAAGTGGAGGCGGAGAGATTACGGGAGAGATTAATTAGGGAGATGAGGGAATGAGGGAAGTCAGGAGTGGAAAAGGCAGAAAAAGTATGGATAAAACTGAGAACACTGTGAAGGAAAGCCAGAGCTGGAACCTCAGGTAAGGTTTCAGCAGCATTTGTATTATCTGTAAGATACACCTCTGAAGCTAGACTACAATCCACTAAACTAACAGAAAGTAAAAGAAAGGGGGGGGGGGGGGGAAATGTCAGCTATTTTTTCAAATCTCCCCTCAAATCTCCTCTTCAGCCCTTTTGTAACTGCTGAATTGCAAACGCAATACAGAGAATGCTCCCATTTTCAGCTCTGCCCTCCTGGCCAGATCAAATACCCTTTATCCCTTTTAGCTGGCAGATTAGAGAGACTCAAGATGTTCTGTCCTAGTGTAGTCCCAGAATATGATACTATTCAACTTTATGAATGGCTGGATTTTATGGAACCTGACATTCAGTGTGCCAATCCTTCATTGCAACCACGCTCTCCTATTAGGATATGACATCAAAGTGAATGTCTCTTCAGCAGGGCTTTGAGACAAACAATACCCCGATGTCATAGAATAGAGAGATACTGGATTTACTTGCACTCTTTATAAGTATTTAATCCACATTATCTGCATGTGTGTTTGTGTGTCCAGACAGAGTGAGAGAGACTGGGTTTTTGTGTGAAGTACAACAAAGCAGAAAGGCTGGCCAGAAGACACAGATTAAACTCTGGTGGGTCTGACCATAACAGGAAAGGAGGGCGTCCATCCCTGCCGCACCAGGGAGGAGAAGAAGAAGGCAGTCCATTTCTACCACATCAAAGGAAGCTGAGAGCTGCGTTTATGGTGAGAGTTCAGCTTTAGGCTGTGGGCTGAACTGTGGTAAAGAAGAGGAAGAAGAGGAATAGGGGGGGACGAGAGGAGTAGTGGGCCTGGGTGTGGAGCCCAAACACATGCAGGATGGGAGAGAAGAAAGTTAGGTAAGTAATGTGATCCTGTTTGTTTAGTTTAATAAAGATGTTTCCTCCCAATGGAAGCAACATCTGTGCTAATATTCATCTTTAATGTTCTCTTTGTGTACATGGGGCTCCCCGCCCTCTGTGCGTCCACTTTGTCGCTCTGGTCTGTCGTTTGCACGGCTTGTTTTGGAGCCTGTGTGTAAATTGTTGTGTCCATGTTGATCCGTTCGCAGTCTCCCCGCTAAGCTGATTAATGGGGGCGTGGCAGGCCTGGTTGGTGTGACATGTGTATTTCCTATAGACCTGGCCAAGACCCGCCTACAGAACCAGCAGGGCATCCAAGTCTACAAAGGAATGTGAGTGGGGCTCCCCTGGTTAGATTTAATATGCTACTGTGATTAATTGGTCACATATAAAGCTGTTTTTTTGTTTTTTTGCTCTGGCATTACTAAATGAGATGTTTTAATTACTGATAATAAAAAAAAAAAGCCCTGAAAACATAATTTCTCAAGGTTTTGGAAGAGCTGCTTACAAATAATTGTAAATACATGCAAATAAAAGTCAAAGTTAAATATTTTCCTGGTGATACACAAACACAGTTTCTCTAATTTGAACTCGACACAACCGCCTCTGACATATTTCTCCACTGACTCTCAACGGGTGGAGCGGTAGAGTAAAACATGCTTTCTCCATATTGGGCCTGTGTTTTGGTGAGTTTGTGCACAAGTCACTGGTGGTCATGAGTTCAGGCGGGTTTAAATCCATTTAGCGACTACACTGATCACGAGATGGAGATAAAAAGGGAGTTTTGTTGTCCTTAAAAGACACATTGACTCTGAACCGTTAGCTGCACACATCTGGTGGGCATCAATATCGCTGGCTGGTGGGGTGTGCCTTTCCTGTGTTTAGTGGCTTGTGATTTTCCACAGTGAGTCAGAGATGTAAAAATAGCTTGAATTATTCCTTTAAAGGCACAGTTACAAAGTTGGTTATTTGGAAATAAAACAGAGGATTTGGAGATAGCCACTGTCTCTATCTGCATTTGTTGTACACAGAGTAGAGAGTCAGGTTATAGGGCAAAAACAAAATGTCTCTCTCTGTTATGTCAATTATGAAAGATCTGGATCCTCCCATAGTGGAGCTAATTACTTCAGTGTTACATGAAAAACAGACAGATTGTCACTTGTTCTTTGCTGTCTTTAAAGGTTTGACTGTTTGGCCAAGACGGTGCGCTCAGAAGGCTATTTTGGGTGCTACAGAGGTATTCTTTGCATTTCTAAGCACTGTGACAAACAACACTACAAGTGTAAATGTAATCTCACCACCTAAGCTGTTGTGTTTCCTGCAAGCCCTAAATCTTTTTATCATGATAACCAGTATCTACTGCCATTAGCCACAGGTGGCTAGCCATAAGCTGCTGTTTAGTTTTGTTCTATTTCTGCACCTGAGCAGAAACTGTTAAGCGTCACTGTTAATAGACAGTTTTTCCTTCTAGGTGCAGCTGTGAACCTCACTCTAGTTACACCTGAAAAAGCCATCAAACTGGCTGCCAATGATGTCTTCAGGCAGAAGCTCTCTAGGGATGGGTAATATAAATATTCGTTCAAGCTACAGTACATGTACAGATAAAGTATAGCCTAGCTTTCAGTTCTAGTATAGCAGATTTAGGTTGGGCAGCATGTAATCAAAGTCATGTTTGCAAATAATCAAAGGGGCAACAACAAAATTACTAACAACACTCATCAAAATACTATATCTGTTAAACTAGGACTCTAAGGACCTTAGACTATAACGTCACTGAGGCTCACTGGACTCGCTGCTTCATATCTGTTCCTGACACTATTCTGTGTCTGCAGGCATTTGCCCCTGTGGGGGGAGGTACTGGCTGGGTGTGGGGCTGGAACCTGCCAGGTGGTGGTAACCACACCCATGGAGATGCTAAAAATCCAGCTACAAGATGCAGGAAGGCTCGGTGAGTTAATTACTGGATTTAATATTAAACATAAATGTTAAAGAACATTTATATGCACTTTATTAGGTACACTTTGATAATACCAGGTTGGACTGCTCTTTGCCCTCAGAACTTCCTCAATACTTGAGATAGATTCAGCAAAGTTCTGGAAACATTCCTCCAAGATTTTGGTCGATATTGACATGACAGCATCACACAGTTGCTGCAGATTTGTCAGCTGTGCATCCGTGATCCGAATCTCCTGTTCCACTACATCCCAAAGTGGCCCTATTGGATGGAGATCTGGTGACTGTGAAGGCCGTTTGAGTACAGTGAATTGAGTGTCATGTTCAGGAAACAAGTTTGTGAATATTTGAGCTTTGTGACATGGTGCGTTATCCTGCTGGAAGCAGCCATCAAAAGATGGTTACACTGTGGTCATAAAGGGAGGGATGGGTATGGTTAGCAACAATACTCTGGTAGGCTGCAGCATTCAAACAATGCTCAGTTGGTATTAAGGGGGCCAAAGTGTGCCAAAAAAATACCCCACACACCATTACACCAGCAGCAGCCTGAACCATTGATGCAAAGCAGGATGGACTGATGCTTTGTTTATGCCAAATTCTGACCCTACCATTCAAATGTCCAAACAGAAATCAAGACTTATCAGACCAGGCAACGTTTTTCCACTCTTCTGTTGTGCAATTCTGCTAAGTCAGTGTGAATTGTAGCCTCAGTTTCCTGTTCTTAGCAAGCAGGAGTGGGAGCCGGTGTGGTCTTTAGCTGCTGTAGCCCACCTGTTTAAAGCTATGTGTTACGCATTCAGATATTCTCTTCTTTGAGCTCCTGTTGCCTTCCTATCAGATTGAAACAGTCTGGCCATTTTCCTCTGACCTCTGACATCAACAAGGCATTTTTGCCCAGAGAGCTGCAGCTCAGTGGATACTTTCTCTTTTTTGGACGATTCTCAGCAGTTTCTGAAATACTCAGTTTGTACTTCTTGACCATGTCTACATGTCTGTTACGCGTGCCCTCAGTGTGCTGGTACATCCATCATCCTGTTATTGTCGTCTCATCATTCTCATTAACCTGCTCTCTCCTCTCTGATTCATTCTCATTGGTTACAGAACACTCATAGTATGCATATAAAGCTAGAGAAGGCGAAGCATGGAGGTTTGCGGTTGGCATCTTGGTCCCCTCTGTTTATTAATTATGAGTTGAGCTGGGAGTTACCGGCAGTCCTGTTTTCAGTTTTGGTTCCAATAGATCAGCTCACTAATATTAGTTTAGGGATAAGTTAGAATCTGATGGCCCATTGTGTGGTTGGTTCGCGGTCATCTTCCTCTTTTGTTTGTAAGCTGGGGCTCCCATCTCCCTTATTTCTGTTTGTCCTGTGTAAGTAACTATATTTTCATTATTAAAAGCTTGTTGATCTGCAGCAGCAAGGTGGCGTCTCATATGTTAAGTATACTTAATTAAGTGGCCGGTAAGTGTAACTATAAGATGATGTGATACGCTGAACTTCATACAAGTTCATACAAATAAATCAAACTGGACTTTTATCATATAGTAAGACATATTTGGTATATGTCATGTTTCTGAATAAATGGTTAATGTGCAAATATTGTTTATAGACGTGATGACTAAATTGTGTATTCAAAGACAAACCTAAAGGTTTGCTCATTAACAAAAAGCATTTACAGTGTGATTGTTGCAGCACTGCTTTAGCCTCCATGTGTTTTCTAACTTTATCCATTAGCTGCACAAAGGCCAATGGCAGCACCAGCAGAGGCTCCTGCTGCTCCTGGTCCAGCTCCATCATTGGTGCCCCCCTCATCACAAGCCCGCTCAACCCGACCACAACGGCCCTCAGCCACAGGTATCACTCTAGACCTGCTGAAGACTCGTGGCCTAGCTGGTCTCTACAAAGGGGCGGGAGCGACCTTAATGAGGTAACGCACATAAAGGAATAAATACTATGTCACCGCTTTAACATAAGCCATAACAACATTCTGTTTACATTGCATAGCACCGAGCATATTTTCAGAATATGCATTTGTCTTGTTGAAAATTGTCATTGAAAATATGTTCAATTATTTTGAATAAACAAACACTTCTGCTGCATTTTTGTCATATATTATATAATGTCCACCTTTTATGTCCGCCTCCTGTTGAATGTTGCCATGCATGAATATTTTAACCACACTATCCTTCTATTCAACCGTCATCACTATTTTAGATTGCATAACTCGCACTGTGTTTGTTGCCTCTGACATCTCCACTAATCAATTGATTCCTGCAGCTATGTCTGGCTGCTACATTGCAGTTGAACAGGTTTATGATCCCATCTTTTACCAGTCATATTTTTTCCCACTAATTCTTAGGAGCCCCTGTTCTTTTGTGTCTTTCAGGGATGTCCCCTTCTCTATGATCTACTTCCCGCTGTTTGCCAACCTTAATGCGCTGGGCCGGGAAAGTGCAGGTGGGCAGGCCGATGTGCAGGCCCAGGCGCCATTCTGGCAGTCCTTTGTGGCAGGCTGCGCCGCTGGCTCAGTGGCAGCTGTGGCTGTTACACCGCTGGATGGTGAGTGGGAGACAGAGAGAGAGACTCACAACGATATGAGTATAGACCTTCATTGTGTTGTAATACTTCACTCCAATGTAGTATTTATTTTATTAGGCAAGACATTTTTACTTTATGATTATTTGTGTTAAAGCAAGACCTGTGCCACTTCCAAAGCAAGAAGTAATTTATTCTTCCACAAAGGTTGCAGTTATAGGGAATCAAATACAACCTTGCTAATTTTAACACACTCAGAGGTTGTGTTGCCTCATTTGTTCTAGTATCACCACTGGCTTATTGATGCTAATTTAACCAATTGTCTACTTACTCATTATCCTCTATAATGTAAACTCAATGTCAGGTCATTTCTCTATAAAATGCAAATCACAATGCATTCTTGTTAGTTTCATTCTGTTGATTTTTTGTATAAACAAAGATATGTACAAACATCAGTTTTAGACTTCTCCTAAACTAGTTTTAAATACCCATAGTAATAAAGACCCGTCTGCAGACCTTGCAGAAAGGTACGGGGGAGGACACATACAGAGGAATTCTTGACTGTACAAGGTAACCCTGTAATACCATATTTGAGTCCATAATAGAGTATTTGTTAGTGTAACCAGTCTAGTAACACTGCCTTTCTTGTATTTCTTGCCTTTTCCTCTCTGATCCCTTTGCAGGCGCATCATGAGGCGAGAGGGTCCATCAGCATTCCTGAAGGGTGCAACGTGTCGTGCTTTAGTCATTGCTCCTCTATTTGGCATCGCCCAGGTTGTCTACTTTCTTGGTGTAGGGGAGACAGTATTAGGATTGTTGGGATAGCAGTGCTAAGCACCGGTGGCAGCAGTTGAGTTGTTTCTGCACAGACAATATGCTGCTTTTGTTATTCAGTGAGCAGAGAATACAGAGAGAGAGAGAGAGAGAGAGCGAGAGAGAGAGAGAGAGGAGAAATACAGCCCCAATCCACTAACCAAAGGAAGCGCAACAGTTCGGGATACACACGGAGGAAGCTTCATTTACTAATATGTGGACTAGCAAGTTCACACTAATGTTTCTCTAGGTTTTTACTTGCTGTAAGCAGGATTCCGTAGGTTAAACAAGGTCCTTTTGTAGGTGTATGATTAATGTGAGGTTAAGTGTCCCAAGCTGTCTTGGGTATCCCAGGGTAGTTCCCGCCAATATGCCCGGGCCTGTTCCTTTCACCTGAGAGAGATTTTTGTTTTTCTAGGAGAACTGCTACATATTGTTTGAGCCTGCTAACTCAAATACCCACGAATTGGACAATTTCTTGGGCTTGTGCATCACCTTATTGAGAACGTCCCTTTTCAAGCATCATCTAAAACCCGTTACAGACATGGAATATAGAACATCACTGACCTCACCAATCTGTTAAAGCATATAGTTTTACATTCATGTTTCAGATATACCTATAAAGGTGGCAGAGAGACCCCATTGTATATCCTATCCCAACACGTACAAAATAATGGATTGGAGCAACGAGTATCTATGTATCAGCTTAAGTGAGATCTCACACTTTTGAATGCGGTCTCTGCTTATTTTGACACAGAGCAGGGTCTCTTTTTGTGCAAGTGCTGCGTGGTGCTACTAAGATAGCCCCTCTCACACACACTTGGCTACAGAGCTTTCCTTAGGGGGGAAAAAAAAACTAAAAATATTTTTAAAAATACTGCTTTAAAGGACATTTTCTAGTGAATTAAGGAACTCACAAAGTCTAAATATGATGGCATGTATATGCAGTTGTGCCGTGTTGAAAATGATGTGAAAATGTTACTAGACCCCCAACTTTAAGGATAATTGGCTAGGATGCTCATTCAGGCATCATGTGGTCAAACCGATGGAAATCAATACCTGTCTGAAGGGCTTAATGTTGTTTAATGTTTGATGTCTGAGTCTGAACTGCATTTGGCTCGACTGAGAAAGCCAATCACTCAGATTTCAATGAGTGATTGAATCCTCTTTCTCTGAAAAAGGGGCTTGATATTCTTCTGCGTACTCCATTAAGCATCCCTCCCACTCCAGCCTACAGTAATCTCGGAATCTTTCACTGGACTTGGAGGTTATGCCTGCCGGTGTCTGAGGTCATTTGTTAATCTGATGGTAATGCTTTAATCCCTGCATGAGCATACAATATACACTAATAGACTGCTCACTTCCTGCTTGAAAGCCACAGGTTTTAGACTGCAAAGCCACAGTCCTACAGACTTGATTTCCTCTTCTATGCAGCTTTCAAGGGTTTAAATAAACCTTGGAGTCGCCTTGGATTATTTTACTGCTTAGTTACAGTTATACATAAGATGCTTCAAATGATGTACGCACAATAACTACAGAAAATGCAATTAAGGCCTTATCATTGCTGGTAGTTTCGAAAGCATAAAAACTGTAAGTCTTAAATCAGTGGAACTGGTTGTGATGAAATTTTGTTTTTGGACTCGAGTCCAATTTTAGCGAGGACAATTTTAATTGCTAGACCCTTGGAGGGAGTTTGGCAACTTGTCTAGCCAACGGTTTGCCATTCCTGAATCCCACTGGGTGCCACTAAAAGGTTTTTTCCTTTTTTTTTTTTTTTTTACATTTTTAAATCAAGATACATTTTGATGTGGATACTGTACCTAGGCTACTACATTTTCCTTATTGTAGAGTGAACATAGCCTGAATAAAGTGTATGTTTACAAGCTGTAAATAAAGTTATATCATACATGTTGATTTCTCTGTCACACAAATTTATTCGATATCTTGTTAATTCCTTTAGAACAACGTTAAGCACCTCTGTATACACACATACATACAAAAGCAATGCTTATTATATTGTCATGTGTATGGCTTTCTGTAGATATATCTTTGGTTTAAATATGCAGCTTGCTCAGTACACTCTCACTGAAACAACTGAAGACAAACATTTGTAATGCCACAAGAGCGTAAACGAGTCCTTTAGATGAACAGAGGACGTGTCAGCGTAAGTGCACTTGCTGAACTGTTATTTAGTCCATCAGCATTAAGAACTGTATAAACACTCTCTTTGCATCTCACTAATAGCATGTGGTTATAGACTTTTGCACTTGGTGATGATGGTCTGTTGTCACCTTAAATACTCCACCAGTGCCAACAGCGCTCGCTTCACATCCACTGTTAATCCAAGAATTTGCGATTGGGGTTGGCACCAAACAGCATCATTCTGATTTCAGGCATCATCTGTTAGGAAGACAGTCAGGATATAAATGCATGTACACACAGAGAAACTCTTAGGGACGTACTGCAGGGAAACAGTGGAGAAACATGACAAAGCAAATGTTAATATTTATTTATTGTCGTGGCCACTGAGCAAAATTCAATGATTTGCAAATCATTTAAAACCAAATTTGTATAACAGGCAGTAGTTTTAGATCTTGTGTTTCTCTTTTTATGCCCACTTTGAACTTGTTCACTTGTATTCAATAACAGTGGGGTTTTTTTTAACATAGACGGCCCTTCAGTGTAGTTGTTCGGCCTTGTCCACTGCATTCTGAATCTTGTGATATTATATATATATTTTTGCCACTGTTTCAAAATGTTCAAACTTGTTTCTGGCATTGAATTAAAAACTAGAATATATGTTTAAATAATCAGATTTTTCTATTTCAATATATGATATTCTGTCCTTGCACTATTTGCGAATAAACATAGGCTTTAAGGGATTTGCAAATCACTGCACTCTCTTTGTTTACATTTTACACAGCATCCCAAACCGCTAAGTAACCGTCTAATTGCCAGGAAGCCGCCAAACAAATTGCTATGATAACAATGAGTCAAATATTTTGCCAATACAAACTTATGTGTGGCAGCTGTTTTGATCAAGGCCAACAACACTCTCTGCACTGTCACGTTACACATGGCAGTGGGCGTGCTCGTCCCATTTATCTTTAAACTTTTTTCTCCCTGCACGTGTAAGATGATTTGTAATGAACAAATTGTGAAAAGACAAAAGGGCGGTCTGGAGCAGTGACTCCCAGTGTATGGGCCGAAGGTACTGCAGGAATAGTAACAGTAAAATTCAGTGAAGTGAATTAAAACTGGTAGTAGGAGGTGGTTAGTTTGTGATATTACTCATTACGCTGACCTAAATTTACTGCTCTTGTATTGAAGTTTGTGTCCCAGTGGTAAGTAGGTCACATATTGGCATTTGCACTTTACATATGACTGTGCAGCATTAGCAATTTATAGCCAACAGCCTGCGGTGTTTGTTTTTTCACAAAGGAAATGCATCACTTTCTCTTGCATTTTGATTAGAGTGAAGTTTATAGAGTGGGTGGGCCTATGGGATTTTCTGGTTTTTAAGTGGGCTGCAGACTTTGGGAATGGCTGGTCTAGACCATTTGGGCCTTTGGAGAACCTTAAAATTATTTTTCTGATGCCTATGTAGTAATAATATTCTTGCCAGTATCTGGAACTATGCATATGAAACGGAAAATATTTAAAAGAACTTTCCCCTGAATAAAGCTTAATAACTTAAAAAGTAAATCGGAAATGACTGTAATTTGTACATAATTTCCCAGCCTTACTGGAAAATAGGAATCAGTTTTTCCATTATTAACATGATTACTAAATTGATTACCCAAAGCAATTTTAAATATAGTAAATCAGTGTGTAGCATGATAGTCTAGTCTTACTGATCAAATTCAGTTTCACTGTCAACTCTCCATTCTTCAGCGAATTAGAAACACTGGAAAGCCAGCTGGGCTGTGCTGCCCTCCACAGATAAACAGGAGCAACTGCAGCAGGTGTGTTACAGCAGCCATAAATGACAATTCAAATTTCACATGTATCAAACTTACTTTACCTGTTGTGCAATAAGTTCCAGCCTGCTCTCCAAAGTGTTGGAAACCTTGATCTTCCCATTCTCATTATACACTTCAATTCCTCCGCAGCTGTTAAAACAAATGAAAAATCGAATGCAAACACGACAGGGACAAACTCCAAGTTTGCCTTTTCTTCATTCTTTTCAGTCACGAGAGAAAAAAAAATATCTGAGTGATACTGCATATTTCCCGCCAAGGCAGAAAATACCTTCTACATGCAGATAATCAGAAAGATATCTGGATCTGAATTAGGCTAATATTTTCAAGAACACTCACCAGCCACTTTATTAAGTACACCTGTTCAACTGCTTGTTAATGCAAATATTTAAACAGCCAGTCACATGGCAGCAGCTCACTGCACTTAGGCATGTAAAGACGACCTGATGAAGTTCAAACCAAGCATCAAAACGGAGAAGAAAGGTGATTTAAGTGACTTGAAAATGTGCTGTTGAAGCCAGAGGTCAGAGGAAAAAAGCTAGACTGCTTCCGCCTGATAGAAGGCAACTGTAACTCAAATAACCACTCGTTACAACCGAGGTATGCAGAAGATCATCACTGAATGCACAACATGTTGAACCTTGAACTAGATGGGCTACATCAGCAGAAGACCACACCAGGTACCACAGGAAACTGAGGCTACAATTTGCACGGGCTAGAGTAAAATATTGCATTGCCTGATCAGTCTTGATTTCTGCTCCAACATTCAGATGGTAGGGTCACATTTTGGTACAAATAACATGAAAGCATAAATCCATCCTGCCTTGTATCAGTGGTCCAGGCTGCTGGTGGTGTAATGGTGTGGGGCATATTTTCGTTGCACACTTAGAACCCCTTAATACCAACTGAGCATTGTTTAAACACCACAGCCTACCTGAGTATTTTTCTCACCATGTCCATCCCTTTATGACCACAGTGTGCCCATCTTCTAATGGCTGCTTCTAGCAGGACAATGCATCATGTCACAAAGCTCAAATCATCTCAAACTGGTTTCTTGAACGTGACAGTGAATTGACTGAACTCAAATGGCATCCACAGCCAACAGATCTCCATCCAACAGCTTTTAAGATGTGCTGGAACGGGAGGTTTGCATCATAGCAAATTGGCAACAACTGTGTGATCTTATTATGCCAATGCGGACCAAAATCTCTGAGGAATGTTTCCAGCACCCCGTTGAGTCCACTCCACAAAGAAAAAAAGGCAGTTCTGAAGATTAAAACCCCCAAGGTGTCACTAAAACTGTCTGGTGAGTGTACAGTATATTTGTAAAGAAATCAAGCAAAGAGTCAGTTTTTGCCCCGTTTTGCCATGAATAATAATCCTCCAAGAAAACCCTGGATCTGAATATTGACAACAACAAACAGACAATCTGAAACAATCACATAATCTCCTTGGTTGTGCTAAATAGTCACAAAAAGTGCATTAAATCATCTTACGTGTTAGTTGGAAGAAAATGGTCTTTGTCGATTTTGACGGCTATGTTGCTCTTCACTGCGTCTTTGTAGATAGGGATGTTCTTATTGACTGCAGCCTGGTGGGTAAAAAAGAGGGGGAAAAAAGCACTATCTGCTATTGTGCATTCAACCAAAGAGGCCCGTGCTTTCTTTCCTAAATAACTTGCTAGAACAGCCTCACCCGAACCAGTTCAACATCCTGCGGTCGGCAGCGAATGGTGACCTTAGGCTCCAGCAGTCGGTAGAATCCCTGAAATGTTAAAAAACGTTTTAAACATAGTGAAAAAACAAACAGATCAACTGTTGATTTATCATCTCAAATAGCAGCTGGAGATTATACCTGAAGCACTAGGCCCTCCAACAGATTGGAGTACCTAGCAGGGTCCTTAGCAATCTCTGCAAGCCTCCGACGGGCCTCATTTAACAGATCCTGGCACACAGAACACAGACAGCCAACTGGATCCAATAAAAATTCATATATCATTCATGATTTATGGTACATAGGCACTTGTGTTTAAATGCTTGTCTATAGAAACAGGAAAATTGTACTTATCTAGGATCTGAGGAACATAAATGAGCACCTTTTCCACTGTACTGCAGTAGTGAAGGTAAAATACAGGACGCAACATTTGCACACTATTTGCATCTATAAATATTTATACATGCAACTCAAGAATGAAAGCTAATCATGGAAGCAAATAAATTAAAATTGTGATGAATTTAAATGAAGGACGTTTCTGTGTCACAATTGACACAGAGATGTGACTTTGGGGAAGACTTGAGCATTGATCGCTCACCGTGATCATGTCATCTCGGGCCTTCAGCACCTTCAGCCTGGCTTGATTCATCATGTTGGATCTCTGGCTGTGGAGGGGTTTTGATTTTGATTAATTCCTTCTATCTGAGATATTTTTCAAGCAAAATCCCTGCTTCTTAAATCAGGGGATAGCCCGATTTTCTTTGAACTACTCGTGAGTTTGTTTTGGACTTTTTAACACTGTCATGTTCTACTCTTCAGAGTTGTTGGCCCAGAATTGATTAAATCTGTTTATGCAGCTTCCACATTGGTTAGTTCAGTGCATGCCTCACAAGCCATCAGAAGATCAGTCACTGCTTCAGAGAGACAGTGTTTACTAAGAGATGTAAGACTGCAAAGTGTCAGATCTGTGTTTGTGTGGGATACACAGTGATAAAAAAAAAATGTCTCACAAAAACAGTCAGACCAATAAGATAGCAGAGCTAAAAGAAATAAGGCAATGTTTCCAAAGGGTAACTAAATTTCCTTTTGATGAATGTGCTCCTATTTGTGTAGTATGTAGCATGTGTGACCGCTCACATCTTTTTATGTTGTTCAATCTGCTTTTCCTTCTTCTCATAGTACTCCATGATTTTTACCCGCTGGGTCTGCACCAGACGACCTTTCTCAATGTTGAACTCTTCCTCTGCCTGTGTACAGAAGGTTCATTTGATCACAGGTCACTGTGTCAAAAACCGCAAGACTGACCTACAGACAGGCTTCAGTTACCTTTGCATCAATTTCCTCAACCTTCTCATTGGCCTCTTGCTCAATGAAGGCCATCATGTGCTTGATCTGCCATAAGAAACGCAAAAAGTAGCTGGTTCAAATTATCTCACAAAGTACAACCTTTATGTGTTTGTCTGGTTGTATGTCTAAATGAAAGCACAAAGAAATGCATATATATTGTTTTACACTTAAGCCTTAGAAAGCGTTTAAATTATGTTGTGTACTAAAATAATAACTTGGTTTGTATTAATGGGAATGTTAGCTTTTAGACATTAACGTCACTGAAGCCAGTTTACACTTTAGACTCGTTTTAAAATGCTCAACAACCAGAACAAATTAAAGTGCAACGTTACCTCAAAAGTTACACAAAGTGCGGAGTAATGGTTAGTTCAGGTTTCGACCCGTTAACTAAGATTATGTGTGTTTATCTGAAGTTTAACACTCGTCAGTGGGATGGAAGTGGTTAAACTTGTCCAGAAACTTTACCTGTTTCTGTACGTCAGCGTCGGTGAGTGCCATCGCTGTTCTCAAATGTTTTTGTCTCTTTAAAGTCTGTAAAACTTGGTCGCCTCCGCCACTTTTACCGTCCTGTGAAGAACAAATAGTTTGGGGTGAAAACAGCGTTTTACTTTCCTCTGGCTTTCTGGGCGAGCTGGCTACGCGAGGAAAACAGAACTTCCGGTTGACACTTTCAAAATAACACTTCGCGTTCGATTTAAACGAGGACGGGATATTAAGGCTGGGTGGCTCCCCTCCAAATTCTTGTAGCTACGGAGAATCAAGGGCTCTCACTCTGAGTAACAGACCTGATGCTTTTGTAAATTTCACAAGTGTACTTCTTGTAACCAAAGGTTGAAAGGCTGAGGAGAGTGTTATTTTGAAGGTCCTGACAGGAAGATTGGTGTTGTTTTTAAAGCTAACTTTAACTTCCCAAGCACACTGTGTACTATCGGCTGCCTGCCATTGGTGGTCTATCCTCTCTAGCTCCTGCAGCAGGAAAGTGCGTGTGTGCGTGCATTACTCTTCAGCTTGCCGTCTGTCAACATCTGGTTGCCTTTGGACAAGGACGGTAAGAAATGGCCACCCGCTGGGCTTAAGTTAAAATGAAGTTTTCTGTTTCCAGCACGTAAAACGTGTAACGTCAAGCTAGCTAACAATAGCTTACATGCGAGGTGTGCATCGGACACTTATGTAAGTCAGGTAATAAATTAGCAAAGCTACATGTCTGGTTAGTAAAGAGAACATAACTGTGTTGTATAGCAGATTTTTGCAGACTTGCTGAAATCTTTCGAGTTTAGCTGTTTTTACTTTATTTACTTTAATTATTATAGCCGCTTTACTATTATTTGATAATAGAACTTTTAAATTAAGCTGTTATGCGCCACATTTTATTTTGATAGTTAAACCCGGAAGTTTTTTTTAATTTGGCAAACTTGACATGAATGAAACTTTTGGTCCACTTGGTGTCACCTCATCTCTGGAGGACCATGTGGGATGATTAACTCAGAAGTTACTGTGGGTTAAAGCAGTGTTTAAAAGGTGTGCAGTAATAACTGTATTTGAAAAGTTTTTTTTTTTTTTCGAGGGGACGCTTTTGTTTTCTTTTTTAAACGACCATCTGTTTGCCACGTGTGTTATGTAAAACATAATCTGTGCACAAAAGTACCCAAATATGTCTTATGCCGTTCAATCACAGAAGTTTGAAAACACCCTTTGAGTGACGGGGAAAATTTAATTTGTCCCCTTGCACAGTGGGTGCAGGACACTGTGAGAACCTGAGGGGGCCATCTGTTTATGTCATTCATATAACAGCTTCTTTATTTTTACCTCATTTTTTAACACATTGCGTGAAAAAACACCAGAGTGTAGATATGGATTTTCATAGCTTTTATTAATGGCTGCCTCAGCCACAAATTACTCTCCTTCAGACTGTAACGATCGGGGCATTAACAACATATTATTCTTCCTCTGGCTATTATTTTCCCTAGGTGAGACGTCCAGCTCTGACTGTATGAATTAATGTGCCTGAGAGTCTGATACACATCTGTTCAATGGCTACCTCAGGCTCCACCTCTTCTGCCTCAATCACAGCCACTGTGCCTGAGGGTTTCCGTTATGAAACCAAATATATTTTGCTTAACTACCTAGGAATGGTCCCTATGGGTAGATCGGACCGACCAGCTGCAGCTCAAGGTGAGAGGAAATGCTTTGCATTTATGGCAAACTTTTCTTCTTATTCAAAATCTCTAATGAGATACGCAACAGACAACTCATATACCTGCATTCACAGAGCGCACAAATAGAGGGGCATTCACATGGCAGTAACACAAAATATTTGGGGTGTGTAGGCACGTAGCCACCTGTTTTACCAGCTCAATTTTCTCTATCTGACTTTGGCAGGGGAACACATTCAGAAGACTTGTATGCCCACTTTAACATGATAGTTGAAGCCAGTGCTTGTCAAGCAATATATGTCGTGGATTCTCTTCTAAATCCCAGCTAGAATTCTTTCGGGAATCCAGTATGGTGACCAGATTGGTCTTCTTCATATAGGCTTTTACAGCAACTCTGTGCTATGGCCCCAGGCATGCTGGATCTCATTTTTCATCAGGTTCCCATTATGCTCGGCATGCCAATAAATGTGTTTTTTAACAAATTTATTATATAGTCATTCTTTTCTATGTCTGCTATGGGAGGGTAGAGGAATAATGTGTGAATGCCAGCAGCTGTTCATTTCTTTTAGTTTGTGCAAGCAAGTTATGACCACATGATGTTAGTTGTGAAATAAGACTTACTGATTACAGAGTGAGAGAGACGCTTTGCTAGAGGAGCTCTTTGGACGGCGCATGAGAGTAAAGCAACCGAGGTATTTGAAAAATGTATTTGGAGCACGAAAAGAAGACGAGAGAGGGGCAGCTCTTTTTTATTTCCTGTCCATTTTATTGTTGTGTGCATGCTTGGAATGGGTGGAGAAGGGCAGATGAGTGGCTGATCCCTGCTTTCCGCTTGACCCGGTCCAATTTCTGACAGCCTGTCATGTGCAATCACCGTAGGATTACTCACACACCAATGGACCAAAGCAAAATAGTTGTCTGGCTAGCTGTCTGTCTAAATGCTGAAACAGCACCAAGGCCAGGAAAAACCAACACTGGTTCTCGGGGCGCTCATGCAGCGACAGAGAATGAAGAAGATGGCGGTTGCGTCTTCTTACTTTCTGTCCAAAAAATGTCATTATTTGATTTCATAAATTGAGAAAAGTCATATCAGTCAGCTGCTGAAGCAGTTGAGAAGTGATTCATCACTGCAACTGAGCTAATGGAGTCACAATGGAGCCTCTGGGGTGATTGTACAAACACTGTAAAATGATTCCTGCATCTCTCCAGGCTGAACGGTCACATTCAGAATGTGTTTTTGTAAATCTGATACAGCCCCACTTTCCGTTTTTGTGTTGCGTGGTTCATTACACCCTGAGCAGTGTGGACTCAGTGCTGTAAATAATTTACCTCTGCCTTGATGGCCTTCATGCACACGGTGACAGAGAACCATTACCAGCTTTGTTTTGTTTTGCAAACACAGTCCTTTCCTCCAGGAAAGTTGGTGTGCACACCTGGATTGTTGGCATGCTGTGTGTATTTGGTGTGCAGGCGTCAATGGCTCATCATTATACTGGAGTCTAGAACTGTCCCAGTTTCCCCTTTGATGTTGATCCTAGTCTTTTAAATATTTCATGCTTTAATAAAAAGTCAGATCCTGTATTTATTGTTGTAGCAACAAACCAGGAAACAAACTAAAAGTCTTGAGAGGCTGAATTTGAGCATGCATTCTTAGTCAGGCAAAACAAGTAAGTGTGTAACTTTTATTAATAAAAAAAAAGAAAAAAAATCCAGCAACCCATTCACCATCTCGCCTCCACTTATGCAGGTGCCTGATATTGGCTATTATTATCGCCCAAAGCCAGGTGACCAATCACAAGTTATTAGGTTAGTTACATAAAGAAAACAAGACAGTTACACATAAAAGCATCACAAAATAACTGCTGACATCAGTATTGAAGACTATTTCCAACATTCGTATGTGGTTCCTAAAGTTATTATTGAGAAGGTGTTGAAATAAGGACCGCTTTAAAAAGAGCCCGTGCAAAAACAGTCTTCACACACTGAACTCCAATCAAAGCAATTCTGAAATATATAATAAATGGATATTGATATGAATTGAATATGATAAATGACACTGTAAACATCTTTTTTTAAGTGGTGTTGTAAAATATTTTGTGAGGTTCTTCATGAAAATTGGTGTCATGCATTGAGAGAGGAACAGAAAGTATGAGGGATAGAGATGGTGGTTTATATGTCATGTTTGTTTATCTCTTTCAGAAGAATCTGAGGCTAAAAAAACAAGATCCAGAGTGATAAAAGAGCACATAGAGGAAGAGCTGAGAGAGCTGGAAAATGAAATTGCTGCCTGTGAGTTACCACAGACACACACACACACAGTCTGCTTCACTGATTAGCCTTCAATAACACTGAACACTGTCACTGGTCTGGTCTAAAGTTGTTTATTTCAAGTTGACCAAAGTGTAAGTACACTGCTCAAAAAAAAATTAAAGGAACACTTTGAAAACACGTCAGATCTCAATGGAAAATATAATCATGCTGGATTTCTACACTGATTGGACTGGGGTAATGTGTTAGGAACAAAATGCTGTCACTCTGTTTGATGGAAATGAAAATTATCGACCTACAAAGGGCTGAATTCAAACACACTCCGAAAATCAAAGTGAAAAAATGATGCATCAGGCTAGTCCATTTTGCTGAAATTTCTTTGCAGCAACTCAAAAAGGTACTCAGCAGTTTGTTTGGCCCCCGTGTGCTTGTATGCATGCCTGACAACACTGGGGCATGCTCCTAATGAGACGATGGATGGTGTCCTGTGGGATCTCCTCCCAGATCTGGACCAGGGCATCGGAGAGCTCCTGGACAGTCTGAGGTGCAAAAAAATGTCAGTGCCCTCTAACTTGTAAAACCATTCCTGCTTTGGTGGTTATCTCATTGTTGCCCTTCCAGTGCACCTTTTGTTAACTTCATTAACACCAAAGTAGCTGTAACTGATTAACAACCCCGTCTGCTACTTAACTGATGGATCAATATTGACGTGATGTTATACTCTGATTAAAAAGTGTTCCTTTAATGTTTTGAGCAGTATTTGTCAGTGTGCAGATATGACATGCAGATCTTTGGTTTCTTTATAAAATGAGTGAATGTTGCTGCAGGTCATTGTATTTAGTTACATGTAGTGAGGAAAAACTGAGCATTTTGAGTGAATGTTTATAAATTGAGGTTTTTATCCCTCCTTCACAGCTGACATCTTTGCTTGGTTGCACAGTGTCACTGTAGCCTAGGATACTATTAATGTTACTCAGAGAGTTATCGTTAAATAAATAAGACTTAGGAGTCTTATCAACAGCATCTCCGAAATTAGAAATCCACTAACAGTCTTCACGTTTAATGTCCTTCTCTTTCTTTGGCAAATGACTAACTCCTGTAAACGAACTGCACGGCATGTCAGAGATGTCACTCGGTCCTATGGTCTGTGTTGGTTGCAGCCTTTTCCAGGACAGGATTTGACTGCCACAAATCACTGGTGTTCACTCCAGCCAACCCAGAGACCTCTGTTGAAGACTGCCTTGCTGCAATAGGAGACAGGGTGGCCCGAGAGCTTGACACACACCTGTCAGCAGCTGTACACACGCTCCTCACAGGGTGAGTGTGTAGAGTTGTGGCTGTGTGTTTGCAAAAAGCAGCTCACATGATGGCATTGTCGGTGTAGATAAGTAATTGAGACCTTTTTGATAAAAGTGAGGCTAAATTAGCATAATTTGTTGCTGCTTCTCTGAACTGACATTTTTCACTGCACTTTGTATGCACACACATGCAGTATGAGGAAGGTGTTATTATCTCGAATCAGTGGCCCAGTCACTGTTGATATCCTGCAGGTATTGTTCACTATCTACTGACTGAACTTTTGAACTTTCACAGTCAGGAGGAAAGAAACGTATTGAAAGTGCATTTATTTCTGAATGTTTTTTAGATTTAAGGATTTAAGGACAAAAACAAACAATCCCACGTGGACACAGTTTTTTTGTTTGTTTTTTTTGATCTCCTGGTTTTGACTCACATTCCATTGTTACTGATGTACATATTAAACCAGAAAAATTAAAAATCCTGAAGTCACTGGAAAAGATGTAGTTGGAGTAGTCATACAGCATTCAGTCTCAGCTCAAATATGCTGGTGGAAATATATATTAGCTTTTATGTTCCCTCGGGTTGATTCTGCACACTGATGATAAAAGTGAAACCAAAGCATTGCGCATCTGCCGAATCCTGCTGAAGTTAATCATGTGTGAACTTTTATCTGTGAAAATAAATTAATTACCAGCTGCTGCTCCAGTAGTGCAATTTATTGGCTGACTGATAAAGACTGTTGTTCCAGCTACCAACTGCGCATGTGATATTGATTAAAAGCGTCCTCATAACTAAAACATTGAAAATACATGTAACCTAATATCAGTTCAGTATTCTACTCAGCAGGTATCAGAGAGTTGTTTTTTTTCTAGCCTCAGGGTAAAACTAGTTTATTTTTGTTCAATATTAGCATTTGTTTTGCACTCTGAGATAACAGTGCATCATTTTTTTTTTTTTATTAGGTCTTCTCCATATTTTATTGTTTTATTATTCCCCCTGTGAGATCGGCAGTAGTAGATACCGTGGGTGTTGGGGCGGGGCAGGAGGGGGGTTTAACATACCTGTTAAGGTAGCACTATCCACCCTCCATCCTGTGTGGAGAGGAACACACATCTGCACTTTATACCACGCCTTCCTCACTCACACTCACACACATTCATTTAGCTCTAATTTAATATCAGATCAACAAACACATATACTTTTCTGCTATTTTTTCCTGTTTTGAGATGATGATGGGTCAGTGTAGCTGCTCCCCTTTGCAAAGACAGCAGGGGCGTGAGCATCATGTGCATGCGAGAATGCGTCCAAACACCTTGTTGTCACAGGCGTTGGTTATATGCTGAGATGTCCACATGAAACTATAGCAAAGCAAATAATTCAGCTAGGTTGGTAAGTGGTGTAGTTTCTGCTCCCTCGGTAGTGCTATTCAGTTTTCTTAAGGCCAATTACAAGATAAGCATAATCTTGGTAAGCAATTACGTTTTTAGCAGCTCCTGGCAGAAGAAGTAAAAATATTTTCTGTTTCTGGATGATACGCAGCACAGCTATCTTTTGATTTTGAGTACATTTTAAACAATCTAAAATATTGTGTTTAATACCACTGGTAATGTCTGTGTTTCAGACCCTTGGACCACCAGACGTTCAGATGCACAGCACTGGATCTCTCGACACACACACAGGGAGACTGGAGTAAGGTGAGTGAGCCAAGAGTTCTGCTTCTGCTGCTCTGATTAACAATGATACATCACTAAAGACATGCAAAAGGTGCAATATTTACACTTTTTTTCCCATAAATTTGACACTTCTGACTTGCTTGTGTCTTTTTATTTTTGTGACTTAATTGCTTTCTGTCTCTCACCATCACTATCACCAGGTGCTTGTACCTTTAGTGCTGCTCCAGGGTTTACAAAGTGAAGGCCAGTCTGTGACAACTCTATTGGACCTGGGGCTTCACTTCCTAGAGGAGAACGAGGCGGACTACATCATTCAGCATGGGGGATGGGTGAGTTTTTAACCATGTGATGAAGGAAAGAAACACAATATAGATATGTCTATTTACCTGAAAGTCCAAAATAACAGTGTTATACAAATTTAAAAGTAAGAAAACTGTATTCTCATCCCAGTATAGCAACACTTAAAAAAACATAGGCTGCATAGTTCTAATTTTAGAACTATCAAGAACAAAAAACTACTCAGACCTCTAAGTTGTATTAAGGACTGACTGTGCAGAGCATGCATGCATAAGATAAGATGTTGAATAAAGTTAATGGAAAACTTTATTGCACCAGATTTAAAAAGATGTGCACATCCCTCAATAGCCAGATGAGGGCATCAGTGAGCTACAATAAACACATCGCTTTACAGATTAAAATGAATAACATAATATCCATGACTGTAAATTATCAATATGGAAACTATACAAATAATCAAACAGTTTTGTGTAAAGTGTATTTACTGCTATGTTTTTTTTGTGCCAATAACCAGAAGCTTCAAAGATTGTCAGCCAAAAAATTTGTCAATACTTCTCTTCTGCTGGCTGTTTTCATCTTAAATTTAAACCCTGCTCATGTTAACTGTAGCTGTTGCTGCTGAACAAAAATCTAGCAGTTACACCTTTAGCCGTGCATGCTGTCACTGATCCCAAAGTCCTTCCATAACTAAGTCACGGTGCTTGGCTGCAGGCTCGCTCTTGCCATGGTTTAGAATGATCATAGATAAGCAACTTGTGCAACTTTGCTTCTAGATTGACATTCGTGCAGCGATAATATTAGTAAGAATTTAGTCCTTCAGTGCTGTAATAAGTAGAACACTGCGTTGGCTTCTATTATCGAGGCCATGTTGATGAAAGTTCACGTGACTTGACATGTTAACCGCTGCTCTGGTCGCCATTACATCATTGTCATGGTCTGCCTGGTTTCACGCAGAGCGTTATGTGAACACAGAACGCTGGCTTCAAACAAAGCTGCATTCTTGCTCTGTGTTATGTCATAGTGGATGAACAGATGATAGGCTCGGACATGATCGGCAATGGAGTGATAACCAGAAAGGAGAAGGGAGAGAGAGAGAGCGCACAAAGAGGCTGTGAAAAGGAGAGAATACGAAGGAGGGGAGGGATGAGCACAGTGAGGGCAAAGTGAATTCTCCATTAGTTTGACAGCTGTCTGCACGCACAACTCCAACTGTTTTTCTCTCTGCACTCCATCTCTGCCACTCACTTGTTTGTTTGGGGTTTTTTTTTTTGACTCTCTGGGGCATTGTGTGTTCACGCCTAAACCGCTGCTATCACAACTTCGTGCTCAGGTAAGATGGGTTACTTGTGATGCGTCTGCATGCTGGTTTGCATATGTGCATGTTTTCCGAGAAAAAGTGGACGTGTGCAGCTGTGAAAATTTTTCAGAAGCCGCAAAGGTCTTATCTTTCTATCAATAGTCTCTTCTTGCTGTTGTTGTTGTTCTGTAATATTTGACATCTTTTTTTCTGACCATCAGATGTGAATTTGCACGGGCAAGAGCAGAAAACATAAAATGGTCACTGATAATAAATTAGAAGTTCATTTTTTAAATATTGAATTATGTTTTCTTTATTGTATCTATCTAGGTTATATGTTAATCAACAAAAGAAGTCGAGGTTATTTTCATATTTTACAGTAGATTGAAAAAGCAACGTCGCGTCCGTACAGTTCTGTTTTAGGATACTGTAGTTACTGAAGTGTAAGTTAGGTTTGGGCAGCTCAATTAACACCTTTGTTAGTTACATCGGAATAAAAAAAAAGGATCGTTATGGCCCTAATGTGGTGTACACTTCATTTGGCAGGAACAAAACAGTAGCTCTCAGACAATGCATCTCCACGGGTGGGTCGGAGGAGCACACTGGGGAAGATGACGGTGGAGATGAGCAAAAAAAAAAAGCAGTTGAAGTTGAAGCTTGTTGTCAGCATGCTCGCGTGATGTTCGTGTCCTGCTGTCCTGAGGAAGCAGACAGCTGTCCATCTGACAGTGAAAACTGCTGCATAAGAACCGAGTGTGCACATCAGCCACTTCACATTGCCGTCTTTGTGAGTGCAATATAATATAATATATATACTAATAATATAAAGCCAGACATCTAAAGGTGCCCCACAGATAATTGCACCTCTAGACATAAAGGAAAGAGAGATTAAAGACATGCATTATTTTACTGCTGCATATTTGATATTCAAAGCATCATATCTTAAAAGGCAGTAAAGCACCATAGTCCCTCAGTTTTGTATATTAACACAAGCTGCTCTGCATAGGTAATGCTGCAGTGATGATATTTTAAGAACAAGATGCTTTAAAGGCCCTAGCCTG
The DNA here is from genome assembly GCA_034780415.1 of Cichlasoma orientale. Taxonomy (NCBI): domain Eukaryota; kingdom Metazoa; phylum Chordata; class Actinopteri; order Cichliformes; family Cichlidae; genus Cichlasoma; species Cichlasoma orientale. Next base: position 53,644 of record JAVDPK010002835.1, read on the forward strand.
TACCCTGTCAGGGCACATCACAGTGCACCCTTTACAGTGTAACTGTGCTTCCCCTTGTTATGTAAGCACTCTCTCACCAGCTCTGTGCTTTCATATGTGCATCCCTGAGCCACTGCATCAGCATGAGCGTGGGCCAATGGAGAGTGCCTGTACAGGCTGTGGAAGTCCCTAAAATAACTCTAATAATCCTCCAAAAACATCATCACCTTGACTGACCCTCTTGTAGTTTGCTGTAAAAAGTTGCTAAAGCACTGGGCCGCTGGCTGACTGCCAGGGTTTAAGCAGGCCATCCATTTTTCTGCTGCTCTGTCTATCTAACAGTCTCCCAGCTACCCACAACGCAGTCAGTGATGTCTGGCCAAAAACCAATATTTACTGATTGCAGATTATGTAGCAATCACACAGAACTCACAATCACACACAACAAGAGACTGTTGCATTAGGATAAAAAAAGGGGGCTTCTCCAGAGTCTCTCCCAAAGTGGTCTGATTCCATAAACACTAATGCCATTTAAAATTTGGTTTAGTGAGCTTATGAAAACCAAGGCAGTATGAAATGCTTAAACTTGATGATGCAATGTAAAATAATAGAAATGTAAATGTTTTTCTGTCAGTAAATCCGAAGATGATGTTGAAGAAGCGAAGCAGTGTGTTGTTAGTGTAGGTTGTTGGAGACAAGTGACCAACAGTGAGGAAAAAAAGATGTGTTGATGGTGATGGAAAGTCCCTCTTTGGAAAAGAAATGTTGTTTTGCAATGTGAAAGAAGCCTGCACAGCAATGCTGATGTTAGTTTAAAAATAGGGATATGAAATTCTGGGCATATTGGTCAACAGCTGAAATCAGTATTTTTTTTGTCTGGTTGCTTATTTTGTTGTCCTTGTTATTTACTTCCCCTTTTTGCCAGGGAAAGAAAGAGGAATTTAATATATAAAACACTGTTTTAAAGTCTTTCACCGTGTTTTTAACCAGCAAAGAACTGATGTTACACGGCAGATGTATAATGGCCCCTGACTTTGGTAAATATCAAACATTTCACCTTCAGTTCAGCTTGATTTTCCTTTTGAAAACTAGCTGTTGATCTTTCTCAGAACTTCGTGTTAGTCAGCTCAGTCAGCTGTGTGACCTATTTCAATGCCCGACCATTTAGGACCAGCGATTAGATAATAACCGCCAAGAGGACATACATATTAACTGGTGAATGTTACACTGACCAAAATAATCCCCAAACTGAATATCACTAATTCACAATGACTTTAGATATATTTGATTTCTTGGAAAGTTTGCTTTTTGTAACAACTCTGTCTGATCTAATGTTTGGATTGCCAGTGTAGCTAATGTAGATTTGTCAGCAGATTTCTTCTCTCAGAAAACCTTCTCTTTAGGGGCTATGTTCCCTCGGTGATCGCTCTCAGGTTCAGTGTTTAATTCCAAAACTGTTTGACCTTGTGTTGCAGAGACAGAGTTGAAAGGCAGAGCAGTGACAGGTAGGCTGTGCGCACCTTTGGCTCTGCAACAGGAATGTGCTGTGGTTTTATATGGTTTGTCTTAGGGCGAGGGTGGAGAGCCGAGTCTGACAACAGAATAAAACCTAGTGTGTTTCCCACCCTCACCAATTCTGAAGGACAACTCGGAACATTGTAGAAAGATCACAAATTTAGTGTGTATTTGTCTTGTCAGGTATGTTTTTGTTTATTTGTTATCAAACTGCTTCTTCGGGTTTTGAAATGGTTTGCTTTAATTGTTGTTTATTATCACGGATCCGTTTGTATTCAACCTTTATTACCGGCGCTCTAACTTTGAACTGTACATGGTCAGATAGTAATTTCGCCTTGCACTGTTCACATAGTGTAAGTTGTTTTATTACATTACAAGCGGTTCATAGCTTGTGGTCTGCTGTGCAGTTATATCTATTCTTTAAAACACAATTTTCCTCCTCTCTGAGGTTTGAGGTCAGTGAAGTCAGTGAAGACTTTTTATGAGTAGAAACTTAAAACTGCAAATTGAAACGTACACACAACATTTGCCGTTTGCACCCTTAACCTGCTGTGTCGAGCTGATGTGGAGGCTGCGTCCTGAGAGGGTAGGATTGTGCGACACTCCTGCTCTTCAACATTCAAATCAGCTTATGCAGAAAGCAAACGTTGGATAACGATGAAACGCTGTTAGATTTAATCTCTCTCCTGCTTCCCCGGATGCAGCTGCCATGCACAGCACTGAGTCTCTTTGTAAGGAAAAATGACCTTGATGGCTTGACTGTTTTCCAGAAATCATGTTTAAACATGTCAGTACTGGTTTGCACACTTTATGCCTCCTCAGAGGTTAAATGGTGAGTAAATCAGATGCAAATGTGTGGTCAGGGGTTCTGTGAAGAACATGCTGACACACTCTCCTGATTTCAGATGATGGGTGTTGCATTGAAAGCTGCTCGCGGCTGTCTGAACCGCTCTATCTGCTCACACAAACACTCAGCCTCCCCGTTTGACTAACACCCAGTGCCTGAACTGTCTGTTTGAATTTCATCAGTTTGGGTCACACCTATGTGACACGCAACACAGCAGAGAACCCTGGCCATAACAGATTTTTTTTTTTGTGTGAGTCATTTGCAAGATCCACCTGCTCAGCATGCTATGCAACAAAGTGGTTCTTTGCATGTTGCTCTTTTGGTTAGTCAGACCATCACTCTCCAGGCTAAATCTTCTCAGCTTATGTTGAATGTTGCCAAGAGTTTTAGAATTAAATGAACCACCAGAGGATGAGTCCTACTGACTTTAATGATCTCCTTAGATTTTCTTCTTGTGTGGCCATCAGGTTGGCTGTCATTCTTGAATACTAATAATATATAGTATATATTCATGTACCCCTGGATAAACTGTTTGAAGCCATATCAGTCATTTTCTGTAGAGACTTCTGTTTTATATTATTACGACATCGTGAGTGCTTTATAGTGATACAGCAGAGAAATGCTTTTATGTAAAGTCCAAAGTTGAAGCCTTGGACCTACAGCAGGGCTGTTATCGTGTTAGGTTTTACTGCTGGACTTGCAGTTGCACTTGACTGTTTTGAGCCACAAATTGTAAATTTATACCACTGTGTATGGTCAGCACAATATTATATACTCATTCACATTAGAATATTTTTTGTTCCTTACAAAATGTTGGCATGACAAAACCAGCCTCAAAAAGAGAGTAACCTTTATTATATTAAGGTCAGATATATTGGTTTATGAAGCTTATTCAAATGTATTTTCCTCCAGCAAACTCAACCCTGTGTTATTCTTACCCACGTGATTATATTTGTATGTTACATAATAAGACCAGAGCCTTACAGATGCTTCTGTTGCTGATCACTAGGTTGCTGATCACTAGGTGGCGTAGAAGATTAACTTAGAGCAGTGCAGATTTAGATTCAGACTGCTGCACTTTGAAAGTGTTATCTGAAAAGCTATTTATTTTTAATTTTCACTCAGTGATTGTAGCAGTCCCAGTCTGAATCCTGGTTATAATTTTGTGATTTTATATAAACTGTTATGTGGTACTGAAATAACACCGTTTCCTTCATATTTCTTTTTCTTGGGAGAAGCTGCCCCCTAAGGCTGCAATGCTCCAGAGAACAAACTTTTAATACAGATATTTTAAGTACTACTACTACTAATAAACTTAACATAAATGTCATCTTTGTTCCTGTGTACCACAGGCTGCAGTATTCAGCCTTGTGTCCGAGGAGGAGCGAGCTGTGACCATTGCTGAAGACAGCAACGACATTTACATCCTCTCAGGAGACCTGCATCACGACCAAATCAGCTCTCCCTCATCACTGCTGTGCACCGGAGACAACAGCAGTGACCAGAGCTCCTGGCAGACAGAAACCTTACCTGTGTGTCTGGCTGGCCACGAGTCGTGGGCACAGGTAGGTACAATGGACCCCGAAGACATCAAGAGCCTGGATAGCAACGAGGGTGTTGCTCTGGTTGAGGAGCGTAGCGAAAACAACTCCTCAAACTCGGACATTGTCCATGTCGAGCGCGAGGAAGCTGAGCTGTTGGAGGAAGGTGGTGAAGTCGGAGTGATAGAAGAAAGCATGATGAGTGTTTTAGGCACTGAGAGTGAGCTGGCTGAGCTCAAGGAGGAATTTAGAGACCAGACCCCTCCTCTGCCAGTGTCAGCTGAGGCAGACCCCACACCCCCATCTTCCCTGATTTCATTAGAGGAGCCAATCGTGATAGAGACACCTGCAAGTTTGTCTGCAGAACCTTCTTTCATTTCCTCAGAACCAGAGCTGCTTTCCCTTACCCCAGAAGCTGCCAACCCCCCTCCCACTGAACCTGAACCTGCAGTACCTTCATCTGTTCCTGTGGTAGAACCAGAACCTGAGCCAGAACCAGCTGCTGTCACTGCCCCAGTGCCTGCTGAGATGGCAGCCCCATCTCCAGCCAAGGAAATCCCAACAGCACCAGCAGAGCCTGAGCCCACATTAGAACCAGCTTCCGAACCAGAGCTGAACCCAGAGTCCATCACTGTGTATCCCCAGTCAGAACCAGAGACTGTGGCAGAGCTAAATACGGTTGCTGCTCCTCCAGTCCCAGAGGCTGTGAAGGACCCTGTAGAAGCCCCAGCCGAGGAGGCCCCAGCGCAGCCGGAGCCAGAATCAGAGCTCCAAGCGCTGCTTTATGGAGGGGCTGCTCTGGCAGTCCTTGCAGCTGTTCTAGCAATTGTTCTCATAGGCTTCAAGAGGAACTAGCATGGAAATGTGTCATCCTCAGGGGAGGAGAGTATTGTGTGCTAAGGTAGAAATAAATGTATTTGGAATGCACATGGTGAGACTCTCCTCACAAGTAGTTACAAGTATTCTTTTTTTTTTTAATCTTCTAGGTATAAAATGTGTGAAAGTCTCCCCAGCAAACCAAAATGTCTTTTCATCCACAACCTTAGTGCTGGGAGCCCTTGCTGCTTCTTTAAACCAGGTGCACACACACAAATGTGAAGACAATGCACTCCACTCTACTTCACTGTTTTTCTTTTGGGATTCAGTTGCAATTTTGTTTCTAATTTCTTTTTGACTCCAATCTTCTGTACTAATTACTTAGTACAAAAGTGTGTGTTTGACCTTTTATCCCTTTTCTGATAGATTCGATTTCTGTTGTCGATGGTTTTACTATTTGGATTGTTTCTGCCACTGGAGTCAGTGAAGCTGGTAATTCACTGATAGTACTGTTACAGAAAACGTAAACCTCAAGATTAAGATATCTTTTAGTGCGACAGATGGTTTTCTAGCTCTTCCTCTTCCTGCGCAACAAAGTGGTATTCATATTTTTCTCCTTAACTGTGATGAGTAATTCTGATAGTTTCATTTACAAACCAAGTGGGTTCTATAGAAATGAATAATGTTTGATTTTTTTCAATTTGAAACCAACATATGAGTTTCATCTGTCCATATTACACAATAAGTTTGTGCCGTAGGTGCATAAGTCTTATTGTGACGGTCTGAAGACATTTCAATACAGTAAGATATCAAATCTCGATTCAGTGGCATTTTTCCTCTCGTGACACTTTCATAAATACAGTGCGTGTTTATCTTTACAGATGCTGGATGTTTTTGTCATTATAAAAACTGCACTATATTTGGTTGCATTGGCCAAACAAGAACCACTGATTATTTTTAGCATGAAGTTAGCTGTAATTACTCCAGAAATGTAGAGCCTGAGTGCAGCACATAGATTCAGTATTTATTTGAACATTTATTTTATGGTGAAATTTACTGGATCTCCATTTCCACTTATTCAGTCACAGCCCGCCTTCAGTTACTTTGCTTTTGTACCCCAACATCTTTATTTAGTCCTCTGTATTTTGCCCTGTGCCTTTTTCCATTACTGCTAAACTGCTTATAACATACACAGCTAGTTCCACACAAGTGTGTCTGCCCCAGTGACAACACATTATATCCCTCACCAAGTAGAAAATGAGACAGTAGACTGCTTTAAGTTATTGAAAGCAAAATTTGGTCACTAAAAGACAACCAAAACCACTGAACAGTTTCACATATGCTTAGAAGGCAAGTTTTCGTAACACCATCTTCTGAATCTAATAATAAAAAAAAAAAAGACTTACAGTTGCTGTAAAATTGGATTTTGCATTCACACTACATTAAAGAAATCTTTGAACTTACTAGTGAGCCAGCAGAGTGGGAAAAAAATTCTTAACAGGAAATGGAAACCAGTATGGTGGAATGCCCCCTTGATTCCTTTGTGGGAATAGATGGGAAATTTATGAGGAACTCGTGTCATCTGTATGTTAGCCCGATCTTTAAGACACCCTCACTGTTGCTGCCTCACCCCATAATTTTCTGAGGTTTTAAGGATATTCTGGAAGTTTGTATGGCTGTTTATGTCAGTCTCAGTATTGCAAATGTAATACTGATCAACTGAAACTGCACCTACTTTCAAAGGGAAACTTTAAAAGTACAGGATGGATGTCAAAACAATACCTAAACATGGCATTTTGTACCTCGAGTTTCCTACAGAACATTGTTTGAAGCAAGAGTAATAAAGAGATTAAACTACATGAGAATATTTTGGCTGTGGTTTATTGTGTTTGTGTACATAAACTAAAAATGTTCAAAGGCTGAAATCAAACTTAAATTCTGAGAGCAAAAAAATGTAATCACTTTACACAATGACAAGAATTTGTCTAAAGCAGATACTTGTATATCTGTAGATCAACACCAAAAGGAAATATTTTTCAAGTATTAAATGAACAGACAACACTTTTAAGCAACAATAAACAAGCAATGGAATAAAGAAATTTAAGTGTCATACATAAACAATGTCTTCAGTTTGTTCTTCAAGAAAGTGCTACCACTGGTAAGTCAAAACCGCTCCTTTCACAGTCAGCTGATCATGAGAAGCAGATACCAGTTTCAGATTCAACTGTCATTTCCTTAGAGCCTGCTTCTCTAATGTAACGGACCCTCTTCAGGGTTGATGTACTGCACAGCTGCGTTAAAGAGGTCTCTCAGCAGCACTGGGGCCTGCATGCACACTCTCTTCACCAGTGTGAGAGTGAGGGCTACGATGACTTTCTCCTGGGGTAGGTGCTCCAGGCCCAGCCCGTGCCTCATCACCGTCTCTACCACTGAGGTAAGGTGAGCTTTCCATTGCTGAAAAGGAGAAACAAACAAACATCAATCAGTACACAGACATCTCCATATACTTGGGATCAAAGTAAAAACCTGGTGAATGGCATCACTAGAGTACTCTCAATACACCCACATACCAATTTTACATTGGCATATTTATCACCCCCCCACCCCCTTTTTTTCCTACTTCATAAACCTTGTGCACTGAGTAGTTCGCTAGCTGAGAGCACACTCACATTAGGAGTAGAGTTTAATATGTTATTGCTCAGGTTCCTGGTAGCTTGAGTCACAACTCTGTCTTCAAACTGGGCAGCAATTTCTTCAAGTGCCCGTGCAACCTCTGCAACTGCAGCCTGTTCATGGTTCCCTGCAGGAAAACAAGATTTCCTAAATAATGCTTTAGTCAGCATAAAATTTAACATTTATAGTTAAATATAGTCTCCATCAAGACTATTTTTAACAATCTGGGCTTCTGCTATTACACATTTCACCTCTGTAGCACCAACATTGAGAGAGATGTATGCATGACACAAACATCATCAAAGAGTCTGCGTCACTTCCTGGTTTCGTTTTCCGTGCAAGTTGTTTTCTTATTAAAACTGGAAACGACTCAGACTGAATTTCAATCATTTGTCTATTTGGACTGTGACTTTGTGAGATTTTCAAAGTTTTGTTGAAAAAGTTAAACAACCGATCATTAAGAATTTGTGGTGCTGATATCAAAGTTGACTGTCACCAGTTCAGTTACTTACCTGGAATATGCAGATCCACTATGGGATGAATGTCCTGCATTGAACCTAAGATACTGCTGGGAAGATGACCATCAGTTTCAAGGTCTCCATTATCCAGAGCACTCATCTCATGCCCGTTGCTGTTGATGTCCGGGGCGAGTTTCAAGTACTCGCCCAGATAGTGAAGTTCCATATTGTAATGTATGCTTCCATTGTCCGCTTGAAGGAAGGCAAAAACGACCTCATTCACTGTAACCCCCAAGTGGTCCATCTAGAACCAGCCTGAGCCTTTTAATAAAAAAAAAATAGATATAAATAAATAAATAAAAGTGACAGTCAAGATAACATGTCATGTAACAACAGAGGTGCAAAGTAAAAGCATTATGTCACTGCACTTGAGCAGAATTTTCAGATATCTGTACTTTACTTAAGTATTTCTTTTTTATGACAACTTTTTACTTTTACTCCCTACATTTTTACACAAACATCTGTACTTTCTACTTCTTACATTTTCAAAACAGGCTTGTTACTTTAGGTTTAACACATTTGAGGAAAGTTTCTATTTCCCAGCACTGCACGCCTTCAAACATCAAAACAATTTGAGCCTAAATGGAGGGAACAATAACACATAAAAAACAATCCTGTTTTGTATCCATTACCGCCCTGGCATACAGAGGCAAAAACATGGTTTATATGTTATATGTATAGCAATATACTGGGGATTAAACTGGGCTGAAATGATCCAGAACAGTGTTTTTAGTGTCTATAAGCTGTAGTGATACTTCAGCATGTAGCTAGTGCTACAGATGAGGAGCAAACATAACAGAGGGAGGAACATTTTTTTTAAGTGGCAAGTAATTTTGTATGTTACATTTATATCAGCTCAGAAAGTATCAGCAAACAAGCTGTTTCTGTGCAGTTTGTCACACAGGGTGTCTGCTAGCTGAAGGTACAACTACTGTATTTCCCAGGGAGAAAATAATGAGACATAAATTTACTCAGACCTGGAGAAAGGTGCAAGAAAAACAGGAGAGGAGAGATTATATTTAAAAGGTAAGGACTGCTCAGTGGCATTTGACAAACTGGAAATTTAAAGCTTACATGTAATGACCTCAATTTTAAATCAAATATTGGACCTGTACATGATATAAAGCTATGTTTTTTCATATTGGGAAACGTCCTGCAAAACAAACTGAGGTATACTAACTTTGTATATTCAAATACTCGGTAATTTAGGGCAGGAGACACAGGTTAGTTTGCTGTGCTGTGTTAAATTTACAGTAAAGCACTGTTGGACTGGTGAAAAGTGACTGTGGTGAATTTGAATTTAAACTAATGATGCATAGATTCGTTCCCTCATTATTCAACATTTATTATAACTGTATAATTGTAATCATTGTCCCCACGCCGAGCCACTACAGCCGACCTTAGGGTTCCCCCACGTGTCGAATCCCACTTGTGTAGAGGCGAAGTAAAACAAAACAAAACGAAACAATCCCGTTTGTATTCAATGTCTGTTTTGTTAACATAGCAGGAGGTTCAGTCAGACTTGTACAAAAATAGTTGGTAGAAAGGTCCTTCAAAGAGCTACTTTTTACTTTATTTTGAGAACATTTCAGAGCCTGTACTTTTTCATTTTTACTTTAGTAAAGAAACTGAATTAGTACTTCAAATTTTAATGCAAGTGTTTATACTTACCTGAGTAAAAATGCCTGCAGTTCTGCCACCTCTGTGTAGCAACTGTTCAACAGTTTCTGGAAGTCGCTGAAGAAGAAAAAACACGGTCAATTCGCAAACGGAACTTAACACGATATCAAATAACAATCACAACTGCGAGCGGCGTGAATCAAAACAAAACTAAGTTAGGGAAATTCGCATTTTAATAACTGGCCGTCAGGCGGCGGAAGAAAGTTACTTGAAGCTAACGCTAGCCTTAGCTTGACAGCCTCGGATCATCAGAGTTGTTTAACGTCAAGCAAATGAAAATAACAGGTGGCTAAAGTATACCCAACATCAAAATCCTATCACATATTGGCTAGTTTTACTCACACTCACTTGTGTCAGCTATGTTAACGTTTAACTTCACAGAAAAAAGCAAAGGATGTGTTAGCCTGAGGACCGAGTCCGTCTGAAGCACAAACAGCTCTACTCCAATAGTCTCGTGATGCCTTTGAATACCATCGGAATTTTCTTCCACTTAAATGCAACCATTGGCTGCAGTTAACGGAAATGTACTGTGGTGAGTTCAAGATACCGTGAAGGCGTCAAAATATCATTTCAACTGGGTATGTTAAATTAGCATAGCCCTATACTTAGACACCATTTCGTAAGCTTATGAAAGTGCATATTGTATACCTCACTCGATGTATCGAATTACTTTTAAAATTTTAATGCCATATTTGGGGAATAAAAAGTGTAAATTGTAACTGGAATTATAATTTGTCTACTTATTATGCAAGTACTGCCTTGACAATCAGTGCTGACAAATTACAATAGTCATGTAGCCTGCAGACGATTTTTGATTGGACCAGCCTGAGGAAGCTGTACAGTGTATCTGTTGCTTAAGGGTAGGGTAGGGAAGGCTAGGCAGAGCAAATATCTTTCACAATATGATGGTTCATGCTTGTCTAGTGAAACATACAGTTGGCTGTAGTTCTAGATAAGCGCCAAGACTCCACTGGAAAGTCCCTGTTCATTTTCTCGATTACAAAGTGCAACACTGACACACAGGAAAACACAACGGAACATTCTACTCAAAATAAAGTGCTGATAAAAATGCTTAAAAGGTTTATTTACAGGTTAAAAAAAATTAAAAACAAATACTTCACTTGTCAAGCACATTGGTCTACACTTGTTACAATATGTTGAAATTGTCACCTAAGACGTGTTTGAGTCAAGAGTGCAATTAGACTAAAAAAAAAAAAGTTCTGTTCAAAGCTTTTCAAGTCTTATTCCAAGCAGAAAAGAAAAAAAATAAAAAATAAATAAATAAAAATAATTCAGCCATTCTTTGTGGTAGAATTGCTGCTGGAATCGTTCTATACTGCTGCATTTTTAAACACAACCTTACAGTAGAATGGATCACAATAAACAACACAGCAAAGAACAAGTGTAGGCTTCATGTCATCCCATCAAACTCCATAACCTGGGCAACCAAAGCTCATGGATCGCACAGTCTTTCTACCTACAAGCCTTCTCCCTGTTCTGGGGAGAGAGCCCATTTTAACAGGTGGTTTCCACCCCTGTGGGAGGTTCTGCTTGGGTGACAACGCTGCCTGACGGGCCTCCTGGAGTTCTCTGTAAAGTGGAAAATGATAATGTGAGTACTTTTAACTAGAATCAGTGTATGAGCATTAAGATAATCGGGTGTTACCATAGGACGTTATTGGTGACTACTACGTCATTGCTGAGCTCCCCCCCCCTCCTTTTTTTAAAATCTAATTTGAAACTGCACCACCTGCTGGTAGAATTTGAGCATTGTGTTTAAACAGAGCTTCAGATGCAACACCCCTATTATTCATCTCATTCCATTACTTCCTTAACAATGCATACATTTGTCATAAGTAACTTTAAATACTTTGAAGTCTTCAATAATTACTGCAACACTCCCAAGCAGGACTTGTGAAACCCTCAGACTGGAGATGCAGGTTAAATTATCCTCAGTTTTCTTCTTACTTCTCAAGCATGGCAGTCCTGAACCTCTCTACATTCAGCTCTCTTCGTAGCTGAGCAGCCAGCCTCTCAGTCCTCTTCTCCCTCAAGACTGTGTGCTTGCAAAGCTCCCTGGCAGATGGCCGCTTCGCTGGCTCTGGATCCAGCAACAACTGACAAAGACAAAGTGTTTTCAATAAGCTATGCCAGCTTCTGCAAATAAAAACAACAGGTGATAACTAAGAATGAATGCTTAAATAGTGTTGAATAGTTAAACAAAAACAACCAGGTTGTAGAATTACCTGAAGTAAGCATCTAAAGGGAGGCGAGAGCTCCTGTGGGAGCTTGGGGAGACGCCCCTCTCTAAGACTGTGCCACTGATCTCCATTTCGTGGCAGAGGAGAAGCCCCGGCTGCCAGCAGCACTGTAAGGCCCAGAGCAAATATGTCTGCCTTGGGGAGGTAGCTGTAATTCTGGGGAGCAGTGAGACAACTGAAATGAGAAATAACCTGAAGAAACAATGCAAAACAGGAAGGTGCAACTAACCGTTCTCTTCTAATGCAGAACATTTACCTCATGCAGGACTTCACTGGCCAGAAAGCGGCTATCCCCCTCCTCAACTTGAGGACTGCTGGTTGACGTCACATGACCCAGATCACCTGCAGAAAACCCAGTGAGCTGATGGCAACAAAAATGAATCAATTAAATGGTAGTGGTTTATTCAACATCAACTGTAATACCAATTTTGTAAATGACTCTGGCTGAAGGGCTTCCATCATCTTCCTCTTCACTCTCGCCCTCACTTGTGCTGAGACGGTGGCAAATGAATATATTACCTAAAAAGATTGTTAGGCACAAGGAACCTGTGAAGTATACAGCGAATGAACATCTAAAAAGGGAGAAGTGGTCAGACAAACATACTTGGTTTGATGTCCAAGTGAACAAGGCCTGAGCTGTGGATGTATTTTAGACCCATAGACACTTGTAGAAGCAGATCTTTTAACTCAGCCTCTGTGAACAGCTCTCCCTTTACCTCCCTCTTCACAATAGCGTCACTGAGACTTCCACCTGAGAGACAGAGGATGACAAATCACACAATGTCTTCCCCCTCATTTTGTGTTGTACTTTTGATGTTAATTTGAAACCTACCATCACAGTATTCATTCTGAATAATCATGTGATCATCCTCTGCCCAAGCTGAGTAATATCGAACAACATGTGGGTGATGCCCAAGAACAGCATGTGCATACACCTCCTTTAGGGCCAGCTGCCTAATATAAGAAGAAAAAAAACATTATGAATGAATGTGCAAAAATAATAGGGAAGTCTGCTGTGTATTTGGCAAAAAAAAAAAAAAAAAGAAAAAAAATTTAGTGCTGACTCACTCATTGGCAGAACCTGCCAGGGGTCGTCGGGAGCGTTTAATGGCGTACAAGCAGCCATCCAGCCTCTTCACACACTTGTAAACTGCACCAAACTCACCCACACCAATGCACTCTATCTCCAGAAACTCACTCTCATAGCGTGACAGCATGAAGGCTTGGACAGCTCGTCTCTGCCAGATAAAACAGACGTGGTACAAAGTAAAGATTTCTAAAGAAAGAGCACACATCACAGAGCTCAGTCTGCGAGGAGAACTCGGGTTTCTTCTGTGACGTGTCACCAAATATGGTAATAAGTCCGCAAGGAAATCACTGAGGATTCTGACAGCAGCTTTCTTTCTGCTGGAGATTCCTTGCAGAAATTCCGGAAGTAGGGCTGGCAGGATGTAATTTTGGACAAAACAAGAAGTGAGGAGGCGGCCGAGGATGACAAAGCCTGATGATGAAATCATATCAGGAGCATCTGAAAGGGGAGGGCTACATTCAACAAGCGCTGATAAAAATAGTTGTACCTTTGGTGGGAGAAAGGCTTCATCATCCTCTTCAGATGACGTTAGGCTGTGTTTAAACCTGGAACACATAAAAGGCATTTAGACCTTTACATATAAAACTCCAAAAGTCAGGCCTATGTGTATGGACACTAGCAAGGGCAAGATGTAGAACTAGTTCAATCTGACCACATTCTGAAAGCAATTTTGCCATCAGTGCACTGTGTGGGGATTCTGTAGTTCAAAACAGCTCTTACTGTGACACAGCCCTGTAAAAAGGCAGACTCATGTACCTGTGGCCATAATCATCATCATCACCACCACCACCACTCCTACAACTGTTCCTCCACTGTTGCTCGCTGTTCCTGCGCACTGTGTCCGGGGTGAAAGGATTCACGTTGACAAGAGGTGCTGTGATAAGGCTTGCGGCAGCTGAGGCAAAACGCAGAGTTCTCTGTTGACGACTTATCTTGAGGCTGGAGTGAGGCTGGGAGGACTTTGATAGCAAACTCTACAGGAAGAGAGAAAGAAAGCAAAAACAATTTCTTTATCATCCAAGCACACAGAGGCTAACATAAGCACTTTTACACCAAATTCTTCCCTACCTTGGGCGTGCTGGGAGAGTCGCACAGCCTCAGCTTACTCCAGGAGGCATAAGGTATGGGGCTGGTACAGTGTTGAGGGGAAAATAAAGAGCTGCTTCTGCTGAAGTGACGTTGCACTCTGGGGGTCCTGCAAGCGGAGGTGGGACTGCAGACTCTGGAGGTGCTGTCATCCGAGTTGTCACTGCTGCCGCTGCTCTCTTCTCCACAGCTAGAAAAATCCAGCTGCTGGCTGAGCCCATCAAATAATGTAGCCATGCTTGGGGCCTGAGTTTGGGGAATGGCTTCTCTCATAATGCCATGCCCTACACCTGAGAGCACAAGTACTACACTGTACTAAAATTTGGACTTATGATTTACATGTGAAGCCTGGATTTTACACCCTTTATGAACATAATAGAGATAACAAGTATACAGTTACACCCCCACACCTCTAAACTCAGAGATTACTATAAGCTCCCTGTAGACATACTCATTTAAAGTCAAGCCCAGCTGTTTTATTATTGTCAGTCACAACTGGAAGTTTAAACGATGGTTCTCATATCGCTTATACCTCAATAACTTTGGCTAATATTGTATGTTTATCACGTATACTCACAAACAAAAGACCAGCCACACCAACACGCTTGAATTTCGCGCCACATATGTAAGACTTCCTGTTTAAATAAATGACGCCACCTGTTTTGGTCATCTAGACCTCTGATTGGTTAAGTTGTGGTAATTGAATAAAGACATTTACGTGAGGCACTACTAAAGAAATATGATATTCAGTTAACGAATCGGCTTAGGATACTGTGAGATTATCACGAGAACCTACAAATTCACATTTAAAGTAAAATAAAATTACAACTAAATACTTTAAAAAATAATACACTTAAGTCGCTTTATAGTCAGTATTGAGTGCAGGTTCAAAGATGAATAACTTAGATGCTTATGCATTTTACCGGGGAAATAACAAAAATTAGGTCACTGTATGAAATAGTGATCTAGACACGTGGGCGGAAGTGGGCTACGTCATCAAAACAGTGAAGCAGGAGGAGGAAAAGAACCCCGTCCGTGGATGTGACACGCTTACAAATACATAGAAAACAACTCCGCGAGCAGCAGGAAATCATGATCCGGCTCTTACACCGTCCGTAACCCACTCGACACACCTGGACATCGGAGCTTTGTGGTTTTTTTTCCCTTTCTTTCTGTGTTCTCGGAAGCTACAACAGCACCATGGTAGAACAGTCGGACCGAGCCCCGCTGCTGGACTGGGAGGAGATCCCACCCCCCGATCCGAACCAGGCGGCCCAACCACAGACTCAGCCGCCGCGAGAAGAGGACTCCGCAGCGGAGAAGAGTGCACCGACAGGCACTGCGGCTGGTACTGGGTGGAGCAGCAGCACCACCGCCACCATCGACGCCGCCGCCACCACCATCACCACCACCACCCCCATCATCACCCCCAGTGCGACACAGAACGTGGCAGCTGTTGTTGTCAAAGGGGACGGAAGCCCGGGCCGAACCGAGCTGTCTGGGCACGGGTGGGATCGCCCGCAGCCTCTCGGTACAGACCGTAATGTCCCTTTCCCCGGTCTCTCAGTGAGGGATCAGTGGGAGGAAAAAGACCAGATAGTGGCTGTGTTTGTGGTCACCTTTGATACAAGATCAGGTGAGCAAGTAGACTTTGATCTTTTATCCTTCGCATTTAAAATTCTCAGACATGGACTATATAACCGCAGAAATGAATAACCCTGCCATGTTTTGACATCTTAATCTGATTTGCAACAACGCATTATATTGAGTATATTGTTAGACATTTGTTATGTCAAAACACATAATCCATAATGACAGAATAACCCTAATTATTGTGAGGCAACTTTTACCAAAAGACAATCACTCCCTGCTCTGGGTTTCCTCTTTGTCGCCTTTCAAACATGTTGAACTCCCAAATCATCTAAAGGGGAAATCCTTCCTGTTACATTTCATTTAGAACTTATCACAAGTCTCTGATTCCCAGATGTCAGTTGTTACATGGTTGTGATGGCTGAGTCAGTGCTTTCTTACTTTCCCTGACCTCTTGCTATGACATGACTAACATGAAGGATTGGAGGAAGTGGCCAGGATAAAAGTAGACGATGTAGGAAGTGACTTCATGGTTTATTTTGTGTGTCTTTGTGAATGTAGGGAATATGATAGAGTGGTGCCTGCCTCATGACATCAACTTGGACGGAGTTGAATTCAAGTCAATGGCCAGTGGTTCCCATCGGATCACCAGTGACTTTATGTATGTACTCCTACGTGTCAGATTTCAGCTCAGTAGGAATGAGTTTGTTCAGTCGCTGTCAGAAATCTGTCAGTCTGTGTTTACTCCTGCTCTCCGTTATGCCCTCTGGTCAGATATTTTCGTAAAGGCGGTTACTTCGGTCTGGCGTGTTTTGCGAACATGCCCGTGGAGAGTGAGCTGGAACGAGGCGCAAGAATGAAGTCGGTGGGACTTCTATCTCCCTCCTACACTCTGCTCTACCGTTACATGCACTTCCTAGAGAACCAAGTCAGGTAAGACATGCAGAGTTGCTTTTTTCCTCCTTCCACCAGTTCTTATTCTGTTTACTCGATTTCTTACCCTGCTCACAGGTTCCTCTTTATATGCCTGCCTCATATTCTTGCTTCTTTAATATGGGCTCATCTATTAAACATGAACTCGGAGTCCCAGTTGCAGCTTTTGTCACAAGAACCCACTGACACGCAGTTTTTCTATGAAGTCTAACCACAGAAGTGAGGAAAAAATGTTGACAGCATCTCTCCTTCTCTCTTCTGTAACACCGCTCTTTGATAAAATCTCGACTCTCACTGACTGTATAAATACACTATGTGACACAGCCACAGGCTTGGGTTATAATTAAAGCCCCTTTAAGCCTTAATCTGAAGGGAGGATGGTTATCTTGCCTACATTTTACAAATGACATGCAGTAGCAAGCCTAAAATGTGCGATTTGAAAAGCTGAAGTGGTTACATGTAACCGCTGGTCATGTAACATGAGCTGTGCACATTGGAATGACTGTGCAGAATGCGCTCAAAGCTAAATATAGGATGTGAATGTGAGTTATTTAAGAAAGCAAGCTTAATCTGCTCACACCTCCTCTTTCTCCTTGTCATCCCCTTGAAGACACCAGTTGGAGTGTCCTGGACAGTATTCTCCACTAGAGGCCTTCTATGAGGACAAGAAGGCCATTCTTCCCCCTACAGGAAACGGACTGGTCACCGCCTGCCCGACCTGGAGTGTTACTAATATAAGCCGCTGCATGCACCCTGAAATGAAGGTGTGAAAGCGCACACTTGGATTACTGATGATGCTCTGCCTTGAATGCCCTGAAACAGCAAAACACACCAAAAAAAAAAAAAAAAAAAAAAAAAAATGACCATGTTTGCCACTGCTTGCACCCTGCAGATCACACATCCGGCTGGCTGCATGTCCCAGTTCATCCAGTTTTTCGGGGAGCAAATAATGGTGCTGTGGAAGTTTGCGTTGCTTCGGAAACGTCTGCTCATCTTCTCCCCTCCACCTGTAGGGGTTGTCTGCTACAGGGGTGAGCTTGCACGCACACTTTTTG
Organism: Cichlasoma orientale; assembly: GCA_034780415.1. Classification (NCBI taxonomy): domain Eukaryota; kingdom Metazoa; phylum Chordata; class Actinopteri; order Cichliformes; family Cichlidae; genus Cichlasoma; species Cichlasoma orientale. The sequence continues at coordinate 71,228 of JAVDPK010002835.1, forward strand.
AGAATCTGCTGTAGCCCCTGGGTAATACACGAAGTAAACCTGTAGTCGAGAGGTTGCGCAGCATATTCTGTTTTCACGGTTATGTAATGCAAATAGATCAAGATGTAACAAATATTCCAATATAGAAATATGTGCGGTCCTTTCTCTCTTTTTGGAGGAGGTTCATTCAGTCTTTTCACATCCCCTCAGTGTATTGCTGTTGCTGCCTGGCCAATGTTTCGTTACCTGGCATTGGAGTTTCTGTGCCTGAATTGCGGCCTTTCTTCTACATCAACATAGCCGACATCTCTGCCCTGGAAACAGAGCTGTCATACGTGGCCTGTGAGTGACGCTTTACTGTAAATGGTTAATTGACTGCTGCTCGCAATCTATAGAGAGATGAGTCCTATAATTTTAAAAAAGTTTTTTTTTTTTACACATGATATGTTTGAAGGCACCACAGAGAAGATTTTCGAGGAGAAGAAGGAGCTGTATGATGTCTACATCGATAACCAGAATGTGAAAACTCACAGAAGCCATTTGCAGCCGCTACTCAGACTGAATGCAGCAGACAAGGAGAAATACAGGAAGCTGAGTGAGCAGAGGTAGTATTTTCAGTATTTTCAGTATTCAGTATTTTCAAAATGCATTTGTTTTGTGTTCATATAAAATATGCTGCAAAATTATTCTGTTGGTATTTCTGGGAACATTTGGATTATAATAGATCTTCTTTTAGACTTCATAATGACTGACTTTTTTTTTTCACAGGCAATTGCTGCTGTACTCTCAGGAGGTGGATGAAGACTGCACATCAAATGAAGAGGATCTTTTCATCCTGTGAGTCCTTGACAACTGTTTTCATAGTTGATAATGTGCTTGAGTCATACTCAAGCGAGACAGCGTGTGTGTAAGAAGTGCAGTATGGTCTTCATTCTGCTTGATTTTATTCTTTAGAGACCGTATATTGATGCAGTTGCCTTTAATCCCGTCTTAGGTTCTTTATGGAGCTGAATAACCGCATCTTCCAGACCCTGTCAGAGGTAGCAGGAAGTGCTGACCCCACTCTCACCGGTGAGCACGTGAGGGCCATGGGGCTGGATCCCCAGGGTGATCGCTCCTTCCTTGCCGACCTGCTGGAGGTTTACGGTTTCGATGTAACGCTGGTCATAGACAACCTCTGCTGCACCTGAACCCCATTCAACCTGGGAAACTTGGAAGCCACTGGATTATATGTGCCTACTGGGCTCACACATACCAAGACACTGAAGACACTGCCTCCATCCTGGGACATCATCTGTTCTCTTCTGTCCTCCCCCTCCGTGTGTGTGTGTGTGTGTGTGTGTGTGTGTGTGTCATCTGACCTGAGGAGACTGTTTCTAACCACTGTGGATGACAAGGACACCTAGCATTGTGCACTTCTTCACAGTAGGTAATGAATACCAGTACTGCTGAGCAGATGATCGATTGGCCATTAATATTTCACGTGAATCACTCCTTGCTGTTTTTGTCGGAACCACATTTTTCTTGTGTGCACACTTGTTTGATTCTGGCTTAAGTGACCAGGACTGAGGCACTGGTTGAAAACATAAAAGGTTTGATCGTCACCACAGAATGATTGCACCTGCTACAGTAGTGAAGTCACTGGCACTTTGACGTCCACTTCCGGCTCGTCTAAAGAATGGACTTAAGCTCGGAAAAGGTTCCTGGAAATGAACTTGTACGCCTCAGATACCTTTTCTGGAAAGTTGAACAGACCTCAAAATTACAGCTGTAATTCTGTACTTGTGATTTTCTTGTTCTGGCTATTTCTGAAAATGGTTAAAGGGGGGGAAAAAAAACAACTTTTGGACCACTTTAATTGCCTTTCAAGGAGGAAGCAATATGAATCTGAATGAGAAGGGAAAAGCTGTTCTAGATACCTTGCTCACCTTCATGCACCTTAAATAATATTTAGATAGGATCATGTTTGTCTGTTTGATCACAAAGTCCAGGGGACTCTGGAAAATGTTTGCGTTGTTGTGCGTTAAAGCTTCTCATTTGTCGTAATTGGTGGAGGAATTTTCAATGAATGTGATTCTGTAACTCTTATCGTGACTGCTGCACCATATCCACCACTGGACTGTTTCCTGATGCACACGGTCATGCTTCACTGGAACTTTTTATATGCTGTTTTTATGATTTACAGTCTGAGCCAACTAGTAGTTATGGAGCAGGCACCTGTAAATGAGCTGTCAGATTTTTTTCTTTTTCAAACTCAAACTACTGTAGAGCCTTGTTCATATATCTCTTCTGAATGAAGAGTCCTCGACGAAGCTGTTTGCTGATCAGCTTTAAAGAGATCCTTTCCACTTGTCTGTGTGTGTGCGTGCGTGCATGTGTGTGCGCATGTTTTTGTTTTTTTAAAATCTGTTCTGTCCTGACCAGAGCCGAGCAGAAGCTTTAACTCCTCCTCTGTGGGCAAATTCACAGAAAGGACTCAGTCTGTTCCGTCTGTTTCTCTCAGTCCTTTCATCAGTGAACACAGCTTTAGAAATGGGCCGACTGTGTCTTTTGAATACTGCTGGCAGAGTGCTTTTAGTTCAGCCACCCCTTTGCCAATCACGGTAATAATTTGTTCCATGTTGGAACACATAAGTTTGATTGCCTTGTATAAAACTGAGGAAGTGGTTCTCAACCTTCTCTCGCCCACCCGCCGCTTCCCATTTTTCTGGCTTTGTTAAAAAAAAAATAAAGTGCACTAAGTGTTGTATATTCAAGAAAAGGGTAGCAAAGGGGACCTATTCTGCTTTTCTTTATTTTCTCCTGTATATGTACTGTTCATATGGCAAATGATCATATTAAACATGGCCAAAGTTTCATATGATGAGGTAAGCAAACACTTTTTTAAATCTTGCCACTGTATCATATCAGCCCCGGCTCTGTGCCTGAGATGAGAAGCCCCGCCTCCCTGTTCACGAGGGGCAGCCAATCAGAAGAGGGGCAGCCAATCTGCACCACAGCCCAGTATAAGATAAATAAGGTTTATTCTGAACTCTGAATCATGCAGAGTTAATCTAGAAGAAACCATTCATATAAATGTGGAGCTGGAAATGAGCATAATAGGTCTCCTTTAAGCTCTGTTTTTTGAATGGGGCCTTATGATAATGTGACTTTTTCCAACTTACAAGAGCAAGGTGACTAATTTCTGTATGTACATAAACATTAATTGCTTAAAGACTAAGTTCACCGTCCTTAGCATTTCAGAAGGACCTCAGCGTCTCCAGAGTTGACTCGACCTAGTCTATGAACTCATCAGCTGATGTGTTATCTTTCCTCTGACAGCGTTTGCTTTCCAGGTGTACGTGTAATGTTTAAAAAAAAAAAAAGGGAATGTACACAACACAAACCACTGTATAAAATGCCTTCTTTGTGGAACTGTTCACAGATGTGTACCAGCATTAGCTAAATGATTCGTTTGTACAGCATTGTCACTCTACTGAATGTCAGAGACAGCAAAAGTATTGCACACATGCAGCAACAAATCCAAGTAGTGTAACCGTTTTCTTCTTGATTGTAAGAGTATTCACACAATAACAAATAAGTCTTCACCTCTACTAATGTGAAACACTAAGAGATGTCAGTAATGTACACAAAAAACTCAATAGCATGAGCAACTGTCAGTTTCACTGTACTGCCATTGTAAAACAATAAAACACTGATACGGTTTAAGTGTTATCTAATCTTCTCCTTCTAACCCTGCATAACTATTTTCCTATTTCAACTTCCTTTACAACCCTCCTTTCCTTTTTTTCCCCCTCCATATTAGTGAGATATATTCACATCCTGTTTTTAAGTATACTGCATATGACTTCACTAAAATTTCTGTATTCAAAATCAATCTTTATGCAGCAAAAATGGCCCCAGTAACTGTTAGGCTACTTTTTTTTTTTTTTTAGCATTTTCCTGATGCAGCTGGTCAAGATGGAGTCCCTTTGTCATAACTAACAGGATTTTTTTATTCTTAGAAGTTCAGTTCATGAGAATAACTACTCTGCCTGTAAAGACAGCTGATGCATGCCTTCTGTGGCCGGGGAAGAGCTTTCCAAATTGTAGAAATGACCATGACGGAGAGGAGTGCACTCCTGCAGAGGCTTTTTGCCAGAAGAAAATTACTACAAAAAATGATTCAGGAAAGAAACCTAAGATAAACCCCATTCATCTGTTTTCTTCCACTCGTCTAATTCAGGGTCATGCATGTCTTTGGACTGTGGGAGGAAGCCAGAGGACCTGGAGAGGACCCACAGGGAAAACATGCAAATTCCACACAGAAAGGTCCCGGGTGGGATTTGAACCCTAGGGCCTTCTTGCTGTGAGGCCACAGTGCCAACGGCTGCATCGCTTTACAGTCAAATTAAAGATGCTTATCATCTGGCACTATGGGAAATGCAAAATTTTATATTTTAATGTAAAGGGTGAACAGTGGTGGTTAGCACTGTCAGCTCCTGTGTTTGAATGCATCAGCCATCTGGGGCCCTTCTTTTCGGAGTTGTCATGTATTCACTGTGCCTGCATGGGTTCTGTACAGGCACTCCAGCTCCCTCCTAGAGTATGAAGACAGGCGTGTTAGGTTAATTGGTGATTCTAAATAGGTGTGAATGAGAGTTTGACTGGTTGTCTCACTCTCTATGTTAGCGACAGGCTGACAGCTGGCAGCGCCTCCAGCACCCCCCATGACCCTGAACTGGATAAGCAGAAGAAAATGGATGGATGGACTTAAATGAAGTTAAATTTTTTTTTACTATCTGCAAAATAAATGGTATAGTTTAAAAAATAAATCATCTTCCTCTAAAATAATGTGGGAATATATACAAGTACCAATCAAATCCACCTGGCAGTTGCCTTTAAGATTTTTCCACCATGATTACTCACACCAAAATGAACCTAGAGCATTCTTTTTGTGTTTTCCTAAACAAACCAAAGGGGCCCGCAAAGCTTAATCTCGCAGATTTGCTGTCTAGTGTGCCATCTGTCCTATCAGACTCAGCCTCACCACGCAGCGTGCCAAAACTCCTGGGCCAAGCTATTGAAAAACATTCAGAATGGCACAGCATCCCCGCATTGTTCTTCATTCAGTCACCTATCCTCGCCAACATCCTCTCTCTTTTTCATCATTTTCCAATAAGACCAGCAGACGTGCAAGCTTGATGACTTCCCTGTACTTACTGAAGCCTGTTTAATGAATACACAAAGGGAGAAAAACTGTTTGCACTGAAGTGGGCAGACATTATTTTTATTGACCATGTTAAGCACTCAAAGTGGGCAGACATTATTTTTATTGACCACGTTAATAGTAAACTATTCAGTAAACATCCTGTAAGACAACGTGAACATGGGTTACTGGCTTAGAAAAGAAGCCTTGGTCCTTTCACATACAGCCTCTAAGGCAATCCTTTTTTGTAACTGGATCAAATAAGTCTCATACTGAATATTTTATGTTTACATGGAGTAAAACAGACTCCATCAGCACATTATGATCATTTAAAAACGGCCGGTGAAGCAAAAACCCATTTTCAAAATGAACTCTGGATTTGACGGCATCTGGTCCTTCGCTTCCCCTCGAATTCAGTTTGACGTTGTCTTCTTTCTGCTTTTGTGCTTCCTCATCACTGGATCTGTGAGAGGAGCTGCTCTCTGCGCTCGGCACTGATGAAGAAGCGGAGTTTCCGTGGCAACAGCCTTACCTCCACAGGCATGGCCTCGTACTCCTCATTGTCAATGTTGTAGAAGCCAGATGCACCCTGCAGGGACCGTGGCACAAAGTTAAATGCCAGGACAAAAACTTGCACGCTGATCTTCAGGAAGTAGACGGACTTCCAAAATCACAAACTTAAAAGCGGGTTTGAATTTAAAGGATTTCTGACCTCTGGCAGCTGCAGCCGGCAAGCGCTGGCCTCCAGTTTTGTGGCGTTTTCAGTGAATACAGTTAGGTCTGCTGCTTTTGTATTGCTGTTATGAAGAACATTTACAGTCATTTAATGTATTTTGTGTAATAATACACCTTTAAAAATTGATAGCAGGTGTTTGAAGCAGAGTTATTAGAAAAAAACTACTGACCCGGCAGTAATGAACTCGCCCACAGTGAAGCTGCCGGGCTCTGCATTGATCCTGAGGGAGTCATAGACGCGCTGCAAATTAAAATAAAGAATGGAAGAACATTAGAGAGGCACACGGCACTTAAATGGGCAGTATTTAATTTTTTTTTTTTAAGAACAGGATTTTACAGATAGAATGGTTTTTAACTGACCCTCTCCACTGGGTTTTTGTTGTGTGTTTGAATAAAGAACTCTAATGTTGACAGCTGTTTCTCTTCCCACTCCTCTGGCTCTTCCACTTTCGGAGGCTCTGAGCAAACACACGACCACCAAACCGACAATTGGAAAATTCATTGGGACTTTTGTGCTGTGAGCCGTTCAAGTTCAGTCGCATTCACTCACCTTCAGCCGGTGGGCTCCAGTAGTTCTTCAGCCTGCGGATGATGCGGTGGAGCAGGTTCGGCCTGGGGGCCTTCACGAGGGGGAGGTCAGGGGGCCGAAGTGTGGGAGCCAAATAGGATACAGAAACATCCCGGACCAGAGGCCACTCCTAAAAAACAGACAACAGTCAATAAACCGTGTAAGATTACCTGTCTAACTAGGTTATTTTTGACATTTATAACTGAGAAACATCCTCAAATTCAGAGAGCAATATTTTCAAAAGTCTTAGAGCAAACTAAACAACCGTAGAGTCCAATGCTAAGAGACAGCTGGAATAATTGTGAAATGTGAAAATCTCAAGCAAATATTAACAATTTTATGTCTGCATAAACAAGCCATACACTGAAGAGTAAATAACAGCCTTATAACTACAAACCAGTAAACACTGGTCTTACTGGGCTTATTCTAAAAACTGTCAACAATCAATCAACAAAATATGATGCCAAAGAAATGAAACTCAATCTAAGCTGTATACATTTTAGTTCCAGTAAAACTACACAGCGTCTACAGGGTTGCTTTTTTCATTCCATATGAGGCCTAGAACGAGTGCAGAAAGCTCCAGGGTGGAAGGTTAAATTACATTAGCAGACACAGAAACTTGAAACTTAGCCATAGCATGATGGCATTTTGTGTACGTAATGAGCTGATCTGCATTCACTGACTCATTTCAAACTGTGCTGCAAGTTATTGTTTTTGTTTAACTTAGACCACACATATACCATAACAGGTTAGTACAGTGAAATGTTTGATTTTCTTTTCAATGACCGGAGAGCAGGAGGGGAAAAAATAAATAAAAGTACCTTGAAAAGTAATAAGTTAACTTATATGAAAGAGAAAAAAAATGTAGCAGGGAGGAATCAGTTTTAGAGAGTCTGGCAGACAGTTCACAGCTGAGCACACTGTGGCAACTCCAGCATGTGTAGGAAAGAGATCATCCTTACCCTTAGAGTGCTAAACCAATGTGCCGCATTCGTCTTCAGTGGTCCAAGGTACCAGTATCTGGAGGGAAATATTATGGTTAATTATTCTTACATGTAGGAAATCGTGGTCTTCCCGTAGTTACAGTCTGAGTAATCTTACTTGCTGATTTTTGAAGCCACGTCTCTAAAAGCACCCCAACGCAGTCCCATCAGAGCAAACACTGGCTGTTCTTTCTCTCCCTGTAAACCACACACACACACACACACACACACACACACACACACACACACACACACACACACACACACACACATAAAATTCAAACTCTTATCCAAGTACTTAGAACAATAATTGTTTCACACTGGATTGTATAAACACTCCAATTAATGCTCCTGATTACATTCAAAGCACTTAATGCATGACATCCCCTGTCTGGTGCCTCTGGACTAATAACCTGACACTCTGATTATTAGTCCAAACATATGCACTGACCACATCTAAGACCACGCTTTTTCATTTAAGCTCCAGCACTAAAGTGCCAGGTCAGGTCAGCTGACCATGTATGGAGGACCAAAACGGCCAAAAATCAAATATAAATGATTCAATACATAAAATACTGTCATTAAATACATCAAAAATATTACAATAAATGTATGTATTAATACATTTGTTAAATGTGATATTAATATTTTTTTTTAAATGTCTTCATTTATTTACGTTTGTCTTTACTCCCTAATTTAGTTAGTTTCCCCATTTAGATTTCCAATTTATTTATGTATTTATTAGTTTTATTCTATTTACTACATTTTATTGTATTTTTTACTTTTTATTCTAAGAAAAAAAAACTTGTGGAAGCTACTGCCTTTTTGCCTGTGACTGACTACGGTGAGTCTTGAGTCAGAGTACCATGCATCTCCACTTTTTATTACAAAAACAGTCTAACTCACCATTGCACTCTTTATGATTTTGTGGGTTGGCCATCACTGACCACCTGCAGGACCACTGCATCAGGAGCCTGCACAATGATGTCATATAATAAAACTGAAAAATATTTTCTACCTGGGCTGTTGTATCTCGGGACAAGCTTTGTTAACAGCTGCTTAAAGCCCTGTTTTTCCACTGTGCAACCGGTCAGTAATTTTCATCCACTGTTTGCTCTTCCTGTCATGCAGCTAGTGAGCGGACCAGCAATACATGGTTGAGTTATTTGTTTACTTTTGGGTCGCACATCACCAGCTGCTAGTATTTCCTCCTTCACAGCCTGGTAGTACTCCAAAGTTGACATATTTTGCAAAGCACTGTGCTTTTTGGAAGGTTGCTGAAGTAACTCCCTTTTTACTAAATCGTCACTTAACGCTGACACTTGGCTCTCTCTGTCAGACATGTCTGGGCTTAAACACAGCGTTGCACTTTGGATTTTTTTTTTTAAATTTTAGTTCATAACTTTAAGGCTATGTAGAGCAAACATAAGCAATTTCTCACTTTGATTTGCAGCACATCCAGCGGTACAGTTTCTCCCTTCAGTATGGACAGTGTTGCTGATGTAATATCCCTGGAAAATTGATGACATTAAAAAAAATTGTGTTATGATACAAATAGGATCTTTTTATGTGTGATATTTAAAAGGTACTTACTTGACCTTGTTGTCACTGATGAGATGAAGACTTGGACTGAGGGAATTGTGCGAGCCTAGCGGAATGAATCCAATTGGTGTATTACTTAAGGTGTCCTGTGGTCAGAAAACATCCACCAAAAGAAAATGTTGCATTAATTACTTCTAGGCTCAAACCGAAAACAGTTATTAAAGGCAGATGATGACAGATTAACACAATTACTGTATTGCACCTACCTGATCTGGCCTTCTCAGTAAACCAGTGACGACTTCCTGCAAGGTGCCATCCCCTCCAGCCACAATAAGCATGTCTGTTTCCTCCATAACCTCCATCATTTTTTTTGCCTGGCCTTCATAGTCCGTCTGTAGAGGTATGTGTAACATATAGAAATTATGTCATGTTCTGTGAGCCCTCTCAGAGCCAGTCAGAACCAAATCTCTATAAATATCCGATTAACAGCAAACAATACCTTGACTACTGTAATTTGGACACCAGCCAGGTGTAAAATAGGAGCAGCGTTCTTTTCAAATAGGTTGTTGGCTTTCCTGGAGAAACATTACACAACAAGCTGAAAGTATTCTGAGGAAAAACTAGGCAAGAGTGTCAAGGTGAAGTCTGGAGTTTAAGTCTTACCCACTGCAAGCTGCAGGGTTCAAAATCACAGTTGCTTTCCTCAGCCGCTCCTGTGGTGCTATCTGCTGCTGTCCATATTCCTATAACAGAAATAATGATGTTTAGGAGAGCAGTCACAGAAAGGAAACTTGTGTTTTTGAGTAATAATCTATAAGGACAATTAAATGCCACCTTACCCTGGCTAATAGACAGGCTTCTCTGCGCAGGACATTGTCACTGATAAAATATTAGACACAAAATTTAGGACACGCGAACAGGAATCTGTGCACTCTATCTAATCCATAACATGAGATACCCACCAGTGTTTACCATACAGCCAGTATCCACCGTAGGACAAGACACACACAGCGAATGTGCTCTTCTTCCAATGATTGCGCAAAGTCCGAAACACTTTCACAACGCGAGCCATGACTATGCTCAAACTGTCTTCAAAACTTCAGTTTTAGTGCGGTGGTACAGCTCACTGAAAGTCATAAACAACACATTTTCATCATAGCGGTCACAGTCTCGCAGTTGTAAGACTCGCATGGACGTTGGGTGCAACGTCAAAACAGTATGGACGAAAACAAGACCCTCAAACTCCTGGTTCCGCTTGTGGTATTTTTGCATCAGAACCATAGATATATATACATAGATACCTCGTTGACTGCTTCGGCCCGCTGATGCGACGTAACTGTGTGTCCGCCATATTGGAGGAGGCAAAGCTGCGCTGTGAACTAATACAAGT
>JAVDPK010002835.1:90864-117016 GCA_034780415.1 Cichlasoma orientale
TCGTTTTCGTCATGAAAAAAAGGGTCGTTGACGAAAACTATGACGAAAATATTTCGTCAACGAAATTAACACTGCTGGGGAGGAATCAATATATCTCAAATATGTATCTTCCATTCCTGTATATTTTCTCATAGGAGGTGAACTCAATCCTGCAGCAAGTGGTGGAACGTAACCGCGTCCGTCGGAGTCTGAGTGCAAAGCGTCATGCTCTGCAGTCCTGGAGGAGCCTGGTTGAGACACTGCTGACTGCCTGTCCAGCTGATCTCATACCTGCTGATGAGCGGCAGCTTATCATCAGAGACCTTCTGCTGGACCTGCACGATAAGGTCAGTGAGGATGTTCGGCCTTATCAGTGTGTCAGTAATGTCTAGTGTGGCATTCACTATATTTTTGATGCACTAGCGGTAAGGAGTATCTTTGACTTTAACTATGTGCTCATTATATGTGCAATCAAATACATGTTTCTGTGTGTTATCTAGGTATTATCAGAGGATGCAGCAGGAGAGTTGATGCCCATTGTTGCAGGGGCTGTCTTCACACTGACAGCTCACCTCAGTCAATCAGTGCTGTCTGAGCAGCAGCAGGGGGTGGGATTAGAAGCATCCTCTGGCTTTGCCTCCATTGCCAACTCTGCCCTACACCTGATCCTCCGCAAGCTCTTGGACTTCATCCTCTGTACTGGTTAGTGACTCATAAACCCGCATTTCTCACATGGGGTCACTTTTCAGGATGTACTTTAGTCCCAATAGATTTTATAATGTCTTTCGCACTTTAAGGAGGCGGATATCAACGTCTGCGTGCTCACCTGTACGGCTCTCTGCTGTATTACCTGCAAATTGCCCAGAAACCTGAAGAACCAGACACTCTGCAGACAGGTACAACACCTCTTGTTATTTTACCAAAAAAAAAAAAAAGTAATAGTTTTTTTTTTTCTGACAAATACTGACTCCTGACTGTTTGTGTCATTTCAAAGGAACAGTGTACACTTTTTTGATTTGTCATCTGAGAAAAATTTCTGTGTATTCACAGCAGGTAAAGCAATGTGGGAACGTCTCACAGCTCCTGAAGATGGTTTCTCCAAACTGCAGAGGGAGAACCTTGCTATCATTGAGAGCTATGGCAAGGCTCTCATGGAGGTTGTGTGTCGGGATGCCTGTGATGGCCATGAAATTAGCAGGGTAAGGGCTAAACCACGCACTCCATTGAAGGAATGTGTGCTTCCTCTACCCGTTTCAACCCATTAGTGATATTTGGCTTTGCCCCCAATCCCATTGCATCCTAATATACTTTTGAATAATACTAAATATTTTTTGCGTCTATTAACACCTCAAGCCTAACTCTGTATTCTTTCCTCTCTGTCAGATGCTGGCTATGGCCGTGCTGGACCGTATCCTGTCAATAGACCGTCAGAATCAGTGGCTGCTGTATATTTGCAACAGCGGCTACCTGCGATCATTAGTGGAGAGCTTGAGACAGGATGACGTGGCCCTGCAGAGCCTGCTCACACCTCAGCCACCCCTGCTCAAACCGCTCTACATCTATGAAAGCAAGATGGTGAGGAGACCATCAAAGACTGTTTTTAATATTTTGTTTCAAAACTGAAAGCCCTGGCCTCTCTGAGTACAAGATTGTGAATGTACAGACTTTGTCTGTGTGTAGGCTCTGCTGACTCGTGTGGCTAAGACAGGGCAGGGAGCTGTGGAGCTGCTACGCTGTGGGCTGGTGGCGCATCTGATAGAGTGTCAGGTGTTCGACATGGTACCGGACAGCGATGCACACAGGTATAGATGTGGTGATAGTAGGAGAGACTTTTTAAAAAGTTTTTATATCTACCCCATATCCAAAACAGCTCTGCTCTTGATAGCTATATTTCTAGTATCCCTTATGTTTGCACCTGGTCCCTTTTGGACTGCAGGGTGATGAGGGACCCTTCAGGCTTCATCCCCAGCCCTATGGACCGTTACAGACAGATTATTTTACCAACCTTGAGGCTCTTTCAAGTGATCCTGACGTCCACCTCCATAAATCACCAGCAGGGGGCAGCACAAGTAAGTGCAAATAGTTATTTAATCTCTAAGACTGTCCCTAAGCTTTCTCAACTCAAATATTGTCATGCTTCTGAGTTTTATTATTTGACTTTCTGTTCTGGCTTGATTGACCTTTTGCTAGGTTGAATGCTTCACATATTTATCTCTGATTAGCTGGCTATCAGCGATAAATGTGTGAAGCATTCATCCGAGTGTCCATATGTTCTGGACGATCGGGTGAAGAGAGGAGCTGAGCTGTCAACTGATCACCACTTGGTGGTAAGTTGGATGAGGTGGTAGCGGAGGATGCTGGACAGACTGGGCGCACCTAAACGTATAGTGAGGGTGCGCTGGGAACGCCTGGCAGAGGCCCCAGTATGTGGGATCAACTCCCACCAAAGACTTTCGGACTGCCTCAAAGCGATTCTGGCAAACAGACGGGCGACTCAGGAGGGGAAAGCAGTGCTCTGTTCATATGATGTATTGTGCGGGTGTGATGGTGCTGGCTTCAACCGAGGATGTAGTTGGGCGGTAGAAGGAATACTTTGAGTCTGGAGATAAATGGGACGACTCGCCCATCACTAGAGGTGAGGTCACTGAGGTAAACAACTCCTTGGTGGCAGGGCCCGTGGGGTGGATGAAATTCACTCTTGAGTTCCTGAAGGCTCTGGATGGAGATCTGTGGCATGCCTCTGTGTTTCCCGGATAAGCTGGAGGAGGTGACTGGGGAGAGGGAGGTCTGGGTGTCTCTGCTTAGGCTGCTGCCCCCGTGACCCAGTGCCAGATAAGCGGAAGAAGATGGATGGATGGCAATGAAACACAAAGCATGATTTGAAAGTGAGTAATTTAACAACAAATGTGTGTGTGTGTGTATCTCTGTGTAGGTTCTCCAGTGGCTGATAGTCCATGCAGACACCATTCAGTCCCTGTTGCGCTGCCAGGAGCTCAGTATGGGAGCTTTGCAGGAACTTTCTCTGCTCACTGGAATCATCAGTAAGACGGCTCTGCCAGGTACAATCACACCCAGTCACGCTGAATTGAAAGCACTCAACTCTTTTAATGTTATATTACCCCTCTGCACACCACATTTACAAATCGGTGACTCAGTAAATGCTCAGTCACTGCTTGATGTCTCAGGTACCCTTGAGATGGGTGGAGAAGTCAACGGTGCTGCTCTTATGGAATTCCAAGGTCACATTAACAGATTCCAGGTTAGATGATGCCTTTACTTTTTATTACATACCATCCCGTAGGGTCCGACTTGCACTTTTATCTTGTCCAGTTTCTGTGCCTCTGCAAATGCACCTGCTTTTCGGTGTGGGATTTGTACAGGTGGTAACATGTCGCCTCTTTTTTTAGCGTCTGTGTCTGTCTCTGCTCGGCCGTCTGGCGGGAAGTGAGAGGGAGAGGTTACTAAAGCAGGCTGAGATCTCTGCACCTGGAGACTCAGCAGAACGGCGAGAGGAGATGGAGGTGGCCATGCAGCAGGTTTGGCACTCATTCTATAAATGGTGTAAGAGATGTAAGGTGGATTCGCAGTGCTGGCTTCCCAGTTAACGAGGGTATATTTTAAGTATTCCAAGTGTAAAATGAACACTAAGGGCAAAAGGGATAAGAATGGCACTGAAATATGTCTGTGGAGTTTTCTGTCCATAATCATAGTTATCAGTTCTGCATCGTCAGTGACTTGAACCATGTTATGCTTTGTCCCTAGGTTTGCGCTAACATCATGGAGTACTGCCAAGCCCTCCTGCTGCAGAGCTCAGCCCAGGCTCAGTTCAGCATCTGCCTCTTCAGCCCGTCAGGCAGCGAGCCAGCTGGCAGGGACGGCGCACGTCCCGGTCAGTGATACTCTACGCTAACTTATGAAGAAGAAGGATTTGGCTCATGTTGATCCTAAATGTTTCATGTCTTTTTATAACTCTGGATCTCTGCTTATGAGGTGTCTTGGTGCTTTTGTGGCTTCCTGTTTACACAAAGACTATCAATTCAAGAAGTATGAGACTAAACTATTGTTCTTCTGCTTCTTCTGTTCTTCTGCCCCCCCCCCCCCCCCCAAAAAAAGACCTTTCATCCACTGTGCCATCAATGGCTTACTCTCGGGTCCCTAGTCTTGGTTTGGTCTTGTACCTGCTGAAGAACAGCGCTGCTGACTTTTTCCGGTTCCACCAAAGTCACAGACAGAGCCTGGGAAAGCTTCAGAGCCTGGATCAGCTGCCTCCCGAGGAGCTCAAGGAGGTAATGATGGACCAGTAGATATATTAATTTGACCCTCACCACAGTTTGTTTACCAAATAAATTTTCATCTTGCATAAGTTTTGTTAGTTAACTTTGTTTTTCTTTCACCTTTTTGGCTTTGCTCTGTTTTGCCTTCACTTCTAACCACAGACTTCTTCTCTATAGTTGTGCCAAGGCCTGGTTTCAGGCCCAGGAGGGGTGGAAAAAATCTCATCAGTCCAAAGGAGCTTGCTGGCCAAGAGACGACTGGTCCAGCTTATCAACAACAGAGCCAAGCTGCTGGCCTTGTGCTCCTGTATCCTTTGCCCCTTGCAGACACATTTGTAGTGACAGAATTAACAACATCAAATCAGTTGTGATAAATACTATCCTCTAACTTCCTCCGTTCATCATTTCTTTGCCATATAGTGTCTGCTTATCTTATAACACCATGTTAAGATGCTACATGAGAAGCTGTGGAAATCCTTGACCCGACTCTTGCTCAGATGTAATTGAGACATGCTTATTTGTGTTGTGGCGCCACCTGGAGTACTACTTGTTGCATTGTACTCCCACTGACCCTAAGGACTCCCTGCTGCCTGGATCCACTTTATACAGATCACGCCTCGCAGATGGTACGAGCACATGTTACAGCTATAATATTTGCCAAGAATAGGTTCAGCACACTTTTTGGTTATTGAGAGCAGATCTGATATGGCAGTTTGCAGACACCGTGTTTGATCCCTGATTGAGTAAACATTAACATGTTTGTTTGTTTATTTATCTGCATTTTGTTCAGACTCATTTGGCGGGCTGCAGGCTAGTGGAGGCCGAGCACTCAGCCTATCCAGAGTCAGCCAGCAAGATCTAGACCTGGTAAGAAATTCCTGTAAACTGGCATTAGCTGTTTGTACAACTGGTACAGACCTAATTAAATTGTGTCAAAATGTGTTGTACCTCTTCACACAACTATACATTATAGGCCAATTCCACAGGCTGATTTGATTCACATTTTTCAGTGAGATCTTCATTAAGTTTTTCCTTTAGTCTGGATTTGGGCTTCACTCCTATCCACATACATCTGGGAAATTTATTGTATATTTACAGCAACATTATAGTTAGTCTGTTCTTCTCTTGTTTGTGTGACTGCAGCTGAAAAGCGACATGGCTGCTGGATTTGGAGAGGCTCTGCAGAGGAAGCTGTTGGAGGTGGAGGGCTTGTACAGCCAGGTCCGCTCTCGCTATACCTTTATCCAGGCCCTGGTCCGCAGGATCCGCGGCCTGCTCCGACAGCCCAAAAGCTGAGAGGGCCACACATAAATGCAAAGACTGGCCAAGATCCAATTTCTTCCTCTATTATTCAGTTGAAACCTCTGCCATGCCTAACAGACAAAACCAGAACACTTCTAAGGACTTTTCTAAGGCTTTTTTTTCCCCCCCTGACATCACTTCTTTCTACCCACCCGGTCCTCCTCTTCTATAACATGTGGTCTCAATTTCAATCATATTTACCTTCGCTGTGCAAATGGCGCGGTTTGAGGAATTGAGAATGTGGACTTGCAGAAGAAATTTTTACTTGTTAAACTGTAGTTGACATTCTGTTTGTTCTGATGATTTTTGTGAAAATAAACTTTTTCTAAATCTGTTAACTGTCTACTTCTCACATTCCTCACACCACAAATGACCTAAACTGCAGAAATAATGGGCACCCATTATTTTTAGCTGGTAAAGCCAAGGCTGCCGTCTCCTGGCATTTGATTATACACAGACTTTTTGTGTGACCTTTTCGCTCATATTTTACAGTTTTATCACGTCCATCAACAAAAGTGTCAACCACTTGTGACAAACACCAGTGACTGATTTCACTTATTTTACATGCATGTCTGGGTTTACTCATTTCAAACATCTTGTCAGGAGAAGTAAAACCAGGAACCAAAACAAGACGTCCTTTGTGAAAGTAGTGTCACAGTAGCTTGACAGAAGCAGCAAGTGTCACACTGTACACAAGTCATTCTAGCACCCCCTCCCCCCCCCAAAAAAAAGCTAGCTCCACAAGTCATTTAATCTCCTTTTTATTTTCTTTGAAGGTACACTTTATAGACTGTAAAGTGCGCAGATTCTTAGACCTTTGGGAAGGGGATGAGAGGATGCATAAAAATCTAGCTTTACATTCAGATCTAGCAGACAGAAATTTTGTGCTCTCGGTTGGTTGGTTGGTTGGTTGGACTGGGGGCAGGTGGAAATAGTTCAGAGCATCAGCACTGAGCACAGGGGAGGGGGGAAACGAACACGCTGTGGAAAATATAGGCACATTTCCTCACCACAGTCCATCAAGGACTGACTGGTTTCTGTGACACATTTCATGGGTTAGTGGTGGGAAAAAAAAAATCTTAGAATAAAAAAGGATGTACCTAATGCACTTCTCAGTTGACAGAGACGGAAACAAATTTGTCCTAAATTTAACATATCATCCTCGTCATAGTCTATAAATTACTTTAAATAATAAAATTAATCACAGCAGTAAGAACACATTTACAGTTGCTGCGCCAGCCTGCTATGCCCGATTGTGCTGCATATGCACCTAAACAGAAAACCCTGGCACATGGATAATGACGATCTCTGCTCGTCTCTCTTCCTATGAACAATCTACACCATCATATGCATGACAGTAATGTGGTAGCATCAGCTTATATATCAATATTGGATATATAAGCTGATCAAAAATCCGGTATCCATCGAGCTCTACCTCTAACGGAATCCATCTTTATATTTTAGCATTGTTTTGTTTGCAAATGTGTTTCAAATTAAAAGCTTGAGATGCCTTTTTTCCCCCAAAGAGGAGCGACGAGATCATCATTATCCAAACACGTGATCACTGTTACAATTTTGGAATAATCTTCTCAACCAAAGGGGAAATACTGTAAATATTTTTGTAGCACACTTAGAGGTTTTTCTATTGAATAAAAACAAAGTTTGACTAATTTCTGTACATAGCAAAATTGTTCCTTTTGGAGAAAAAAAACAACACATTTATACTGTACATGTACAGAGAATGATAGCACCAGCAGACTTAGTTTGGACCACATTTCTTGCTTTGATTCACATCCTAAGCAGGGTGCTTTGTAAGTCTGTGGTAGTCCGTAGGCTCAAATCCATGAAGAATGATTCTGAGCTGTCATTTATAGTGCCTGTTTGAGGGAAGGTGATCTATCCTGAGGCCCCCTAGTGTTGATTGTATCAGAATTGTTAGTAATCCAGCACAGCTCTGGCGGCGAATCTTGCAAGAGAAAATCCAGGTATTAACAAAGAAACGAGCGATACGAGGAAAGGCAGCTTATCCAGCACTTCATTTCCCATGCTGTCTTCAAGATACAGATTCAGTGACAGAATGGAGAGTGTTTGCATTTTGTGCATGCAGAATAAATCTGCGCATCCCATATTTTTCATGTAGAAAAATCCAATAGCAGTTTGCTTGTAGAAAACAGGCCTTTATGTGTTTTCAGTGCTGGCTTCTTCCGTGTTGTTGCTGTCTGGCATGTTGCTGCCGTTGGTCTCAGGACGTTCGGGTGTGTCTCCCGTCACTGCCACTCGAATCACTTTCACCCAGCGCTGCTTAAGTTCCTCGCTCTCAGCAATGAAGTTATGGGTGGACTTGGACTGGGAGATGCGGAAGCTTGCCGGTGGGTCTGTGCTATCATCCACAGCATAACCCAGCAGGGGTATGGTGCACTGGGCCTTCACATCCTAAGGGGAGTGTCAAAGAAGAGATAGATGTCACTGCAAAGGGTCTGCTAAATTAACATATCTAATTAAATTTCTTGCTTTAAACGGTTGTTTTACCTGTGGAGCTCCATATAGGTAAAGCACCAGACCATCCTTCTCAGGGATGACACACCAAACCTTCTGCCACAGTTTGCTCTTCTCAGAGTGCTGCAGGAAGCCACACATGATGCTGCTGTCTGCAAACTGACCGGCTTCAATCTGCACAGCAAACATTAGCACAGATCAGTGCAAGAATAAACAGGAACGCTAACTGAAGACAGTCATTTTTGTCACATGACAGTTTCCTCTCATTTCCACTTTATTATTCAACTTCAGATACTGGCACATGAACTGAGTTGTAAGTTTATAATAACAACAACAATTTAGAAACCCAAGGACGCTTTACAAAAGAGTATAAGCTCAGATGGGAGAGTTCCAGAGGGTGGGGGCTACCACACTGATGGCTCTGTCCCCAGGGTTATGGAGAATGGTGGCAGGGACAAAAAGCAGACCCATGGCTGAGGACTGCACCATCTGAGACTCTTTATATGGGTGAAGGAGGTTGGTGAGGTATTGAGGGGCCAGGGCACTGACGGATTTGTAAGTGAGAAGAAGGATCTTGTAAATGATGAGTAGAGCTTCCAGATTGGGGCTTTTGGGGGCCACAACCAAGAGCTCTGTTTTATTACTGTTGAGCTTGAGTAGGTTAGATGACGTCCATGTTTTGATTTCATGCAGACAGCTGACGTGATTGTGGGTTTGGTACTAAGATAAAGTTGTGTGTCATTAGCATAGAAATGGAAGCAAAGACCATGGTGGCAGATGATCTGTCCAAAGAGGAGCATGTAGATGGTGAAGAGAAGGGGTCCAAGCACAGAACCTTGTGTGGGACCCTCCCATGGTGACAAACTGTTGGAGAGGTAGGACTGAAACCAGGAGAGTGCAGTACCAGTGAGGCCAAAATAGTTAGATGTGAAAGAAGAATGGCAGGAGGATGAGAATGTGGACGTGGCCAGAGTCAGCGGCAATGAGAAGGTCATTAGTTATTTTGATGGGAGCAGTCTAATTGCTGTGATGTGTTCTGAAGCCAGATTGGAACGATTCATAAAGCTCATGGTTGAACATATGTTGATGGAGTTGGGTGGCCACTGCCCTTTTCAAGATTTTGCTAAGGAGGTTCGTTGGTAATTGTTAAGGTCATCAAGGTCATCAGGGTCCAGACCTGGCTTCTTGAGGATGGGAGTCACTGAGGCAGTTTTGAAGCTGGAGGGTACCACTCCTGACTCCTTGGAAGAGTTGATGATGTTATCTGTAAAGGGGGCACAGAGCAGGTAGACATGCCTTGACCAACACTGCCTGCATGGGGTTCAGGGAGCAGGTGGAGGCTTTGGCCTGAGCGATCCACTTGGTGACCTGAAAGGAATTCATAAAGGAGAAAGAATAGAAGGACCACTGAGGTAGATGTGCTACAGAGGGGATGCAATCCTGAAGCTGATGTAGAGGGGCACCTGAAGAGTGAGGTGAAGGGGTGGAGAACAGAAATCTGGGATGATTTTGTTCTTGGTGAATGAGGAAAGAGTAATAATGAGAGCTGCTTTGTAGGATCTTTGTAAACCTCTAGGTGGACAGTGAGGCCAGATCTTTTGTAGAGCTTCTCAAGTTGGTGACTGGTGGTCTTTAGGGCACAGAGGTCCGCGGTGAACCATGGGGCAGGGCATGTAAAAGAGACAGTCTGGCTTCTGAAGGGGGTAATGGAGTTGAGGCTGCTAGATATGGAGAGGTTATAACAAGTCACCAGAGGTTATACTGAAGTCACCAAGAGTGTGGAGGGAGACATGGCGCAGATGGAGGTGACAAACTCAGACAGCTCAGATACGAAGGTAGCAGAGACTTTACAAAGGCAGCAGATAAGGACAGCTTGGAGCTGTGTGGACCCAGCCAGAGAGACAGGCTACTGGAACGTCTGCCAGACAGTACATAACGGGGACGACGTAGAGGTCCAACGGATTTAATGACAGCAGTACAGTCCAGAGTGAGGGTGGCAAGACAAGCTGAGAAGTTGTGTGGCGGAGTATTTTAGGAGTACCATGTCTGCTTCAGAGGAGCATCGGCTAGCTGACGCAGCCGCAGGCAAAGTGCCACCAAACAGGAGGCACCCGGAAGGTAGAGCCAAAGAATTGCTTGCTAATTGGGCTACGTTACCAGCTGTTCGGCTACAACTACTGCAGTCTAATCCATCAGAGTCCTGCAATAAAGTCTACCTTCAGGGTTATAATTTTCAAATTTTGTTGAAGCTGTTTTACTGAAATGTCTTCTGTGCAGAGAGGTGTGTTTGACAGCCTATCCTTACTGTTAAAAATGAGGGTTTATATTAGACAGCATTAATTTTACCTTCCTAACAAACTGGCAACTTGAAGTGTGTGCATTCACTGAAAAAGAAAATCACCTCAAGAATGCCCTTTTTCTTGCCTTCTGCTTTCACCTCTCCAGTCAGGATGCAGTGGCAGTCTTTGCACACTTTGTTCATTTTGTTGCCGTCATATTCAAGCTGCACTTTATAGTCTGAGCATTTCCAGCACACCACCTGTAAGAGAGAGAAAAGGGTCAGTCTCCCAAGTAATTTCATAATATGGAAAATGTGTGATAAAGGCAGAAATATTATTAGCAATACAGGCTTAATGGTGACAGTTTAGCAAAGGGTGGAGGAAGGATTCAGATCTTAATTCAAACTATGAGGGAAAAAAAGTCCTGCATTGAAAATAATCAAAAAGTAAAAGCAAAAACATCACATAGTAAAAACCTGTGTGCTGTTTGTATTTAACTGACACATTATTCTCTGTGTATTTCCAATGATATTCCTGAGGTCTAAACTCACTATAAGGAATGTTACTTACATAGCCACAGGCTCTGCAGTGGTGTCTCCGACGTGTAATAGCGTTGAAAGACTCCTTACACTTCATACACATCGTTACTTCATTGTCACGGATCCAGCGCGGGGCACGCTTTCCCAGCTCAGCTTTCTGCCATAAAATAAAAAAAAACACACTGAGTATGGCAGCGCAGAAATATGTGGGAAGTTGACCTCTGCGCAGTCTGATCCAACACTGACCGACACTTCGTCTACATCTTTTAGTGCATTCTTGAATGACTCGTTTTTCTGCTGGAAGATCTCGATGGTCTTCTGGAAAGCCTGGGAAAGAGTACGAACAGGGGTGCCATTTTAAACTTGGACCAAAGTCGCATACATTTAGTCCAAAGAACACATAATAAGAAAATAAACTGAAAATTATTGTGATTTTGCTCTGTGTACCTTAATCCAGTCAGTCTTGTCTTGCTCTGAGCTAATGAGGTGGAGAAAAAAAAACAACAGAAGTAGAGCATTAAAAACAACAGAAGTGTGACTAACAGTGGAAATTGTTATACTAGGGATAAACAAATAAATTGCTACTACGGGATTAAAAATTTAAAACAACTTGTTAAAATTATGAGTACACGGTTGGAAATTATTAGCAAAAAGGATGAATTGCTACTAAAGTGAGTTTGAATGAACCGATGAAATGAACAGGACGGGTTCAAATCCATCTGAGTTCTGTGTTTTATAACAGCAAAAAGGCTGATTTATCGGATCTGAAAATGAACACTGGTGTGCTCATTTATGTGTCATTTCATACATTCAACATTATACTCTATAGGGTGGTAATTTCACATAATTATATACACATTATCTTGGAATGACAACAGGTGTTTTTGCACTTTTTGGCAGGGTTTTATAAACACTTAGACAGGTGCAGAACAGAAAAATTTTTCATATTGTGTGAGAAAAAAGGTACCTAGCCTGGAGTTCCAGCGTCCTCTCCTTCCCAGACACTTGAAAGGTATGAGGGTAGTCCTCATTGGTTGTTTCCAGGACCTTCATCCCATCGAGGCCGATTCGAGTCCTCACCGTGTACTTAGGACCTCCAAGGCTGAATTTTGGAACGCAGTATAACAGCATGTTGTTGAACTGGGAGAAAAGGGGAAAAAAAAAACTTTGCAGTTGAGTTATGTAAGCGTGTAAGATGGATGGATCAGCACTACTTTGGTTTAAATTTCTGGGCGCCGTTTCCTTCCTGAGGGTTCGGCCTTAAACTCTGCAGGTAGCCTGAATCATGCACACGGGGCACTTTCTGTGCGCAGCTAATTAGAAACAGACAGAACTTAATCACATCATCTGGTAATCTCAGTAATTGAGAGATTTGTTCATGTGTCCCTGATGTATCCTAACACAGAGGTGGTCCTGGCAAGAAATGATTCACTTGTTTCAATTGACTGGTGTGGGCAAAGTCTCGCCTCAGCATATTTCCCTGCAGTGTCCTTCATTAGGCAAGACGGTGTTTGTGAGAGACAGTTTCTCTCACCAGGAAGAGGTATCGCTCCATCGCCGACGTATTCCTGGCTGCCAGCTTCAGGATGTGGCCCTCTTTGATGAACTCGTTAGAAGGGTTAACAATGTCTTCCTCCTCACCCAGCATCTCGTATATCTCCAGCAGTTTCTTTAGGTTTTCATAAAAGATTAAGTAATATTCATCTTAGTCAAATGAAAAAGTGTTTGAGAGATTCTTTATCAGCTGGCTAATGAAATCTTTACTTACAGACTTTCTTATGGCACTGTTGGAGTGAGTAGCTGCTGTTCCAATAATCTCTAATGATTCTGAAAAAAAAGATTTAACAGTACCATAATTATTACCATAATTATTAGCAAATAATTATTATATTATTATATAATTATTATAATTAGTGAAATATAAAGGTATATTTCACTAAAATATTCCTTCAGTGGAAAATGTAGGGGCTACTCCTACTTACTTTCTGCATCTCGTCGATCAGGGTCATCCTGAGGCAGCTTCTTCAGGTAGTCTTTAAGCAGCATCTCATATCGAGGGACCCTCTGCACTGGCTCCAGCATGTGATGCTGAAGCGTTAGACACCCACAGACCTCCTGACTCTGTCCAGACAGAACCAGAAAGCTTTCGTTTTTCCTTCATCATACAATCGCTTCATAACACAGCAGACACTGAAGCATACTTGTGTACTAAAAATCACTAGTATAAAAGTGCACTGTTTTCCGACTGGACTCTGTTTTCACAGCACATACCTGTATCTCCTGAATTATAGCCTTGAACTGAGGTGAACGGTCTGTCCACTGTTTCAGCAGCTCCATGGCTTTGTCGAAATTCTTCACATATTCTGCGTACATTTTGAGGAAGGGTGTGAGTTTCTGCAGGATGTCCCCAATGCGAGGTGTGGAGGCCCTGCAGGAAAGGAGAGACGGGGGAAAAGTGATTGTAAGAGTAAAAGGTCTGCATTCGGTACATAGTCAGTTTTCTCCTGTAGCTTGCACTGGCTCTTTTATCATATGTGTGCATGCGCAGCTCAAAAACTGCCGATCTTGACCTCATTCATCGTCAGCGCAGCAGTACAAACAGCTTCATCAGCACATGTCTGAGCACTTGTATGGCATGCACTGTTGAGCTCAATCTCACCATTCTCCCATGCGTTTCTCCAAGTCTGGAAGCAGAAACTGGCTGTGAAAGGCGTGGATGGAGGAGATATTGGAAAAGATGTTCTTCACTACATCCAGGGGGAATGTTCCCTTGTTGGCCTCCTCCATTAGCTTAGCACAAAACACCTGAAAAGGGAAATATATAGTGACGGTGAGCTGGGGTTTCGGTTCTGCAGAATGTTAAACCTTTTACAATGGAAGATGGTCAAAAAAACAGAAGTGGGCTCTCAATGAGTTCCTCACCTGGTCCAGCAGGTTCAGTCGGGCTACGTAAGCCTTCTCTGTGTGCAAGAGCTCGTTGGCGATATTAAATAGCTTCTGTTCGTTTGTCTCCTGAAAAGAGAGCGCACATACATTTTTTTCTGCGTGTTTAAACTGGCACCTTGAATTGTTGCATTTCTGTGGCTATAGCACCGTAAAAGTACCCGCAGACGGCACGGATGTTGTCATTCGACAATGCAAAAGTTAAACCGAGCTGATACTATTTTGTGAATTATTTAGTAACTAATGTGTGAAAGGGAAATTCTCCTGAGAAAGACAGACAGAGACACAGAAAAGTCACACAGTTTACTGGCAGGATAACAATGGTTTAAGTCTGACACTTCTCTAATGACGGCTTCCACAACTTAGTAGATTCCCACATCTTTATTTGAAAGTGTAGCTTCCCGTCCCTTTGCGAGTTCCTGTTTGGTTCAGAGCTGGTTCACAACTGAAATGAAACTACATATCACTGAGCAACCTGTGAACAAGAATATGCTTATAACCGTGCGTCTACTGATGTGGGTTAAATCCACAGTGACCTACTGGCTGTCCATCGCTGCCTCGTGTTAAGAACAGTTTTGCTGTTGTTACATAGAGCAGCATGTAGCACCGGCGTGCGTTTCATTAACACCAGGCTGACGGTGAACCGGGCTGCGGTGTACTGGGAGGCTCTCAGAACAGGAAATGAAAATATGGAAGAAGGGAAATGACACCAGATCCAACAAAGACACAAGTCTGTATAAAACCAAGCCTAGGGCAAGCGGTTAGTGAAGCTACAAAGCCACATATCACGGTAGCACACTGACGCTTGCCTAAGTGGTTCGAGAACAATCGGCTTTAGACGCGATTCATTTATTAATACATCCACGTGTTCATATTTACTTTTCTCAAGGTAACCTTCAAAGTTTGACCACGTTCTTTGTTTCCCAAGCGTTTAATCTTTCACACTAAAAAGGCATTATGGTTAGTAAAGCACACTGGCCAGTGGAATCACTTGGATCTTTGAAATCTAATGTAGTTTGACATAAACTCACAGTACAGTACTTACGCAGACTTCTATAATTATGGTACTTTTCACTTTTCTTCACTACACAGCAACTACATTTACCATTTCCCTTTCAGATTAACATTTTACATAAAGAAACATCCTGAGTTTATTTAATACAGTACACTGCTAAAGATTACACTATTCTGGCTTCTGATGCCTTAGTTAAAATTTTGTTTTGCAGGTTCAAAGTTATAAATTATGTGTATAATTCACAAAAAAATGAATGCAAGTTTCGCAGCTGAAATTTATGATTGTGTATTAATCCTCTGATTTTAGCACTCAAATGGCCAGTTTCCTGGAGAATGCACGGCCAGTCGTGACAGCAAAGCAGCATCAACAATAGCGGAACTTCCCCCCAATCAAATGCAGCTTGTTACACACCTTATGCACCTGTGAGTTTCCTATTAGGCCATGTCAAAATGTAATTACATAGGCCGTTATCAGCACAGCACACACGAATCTCCACTCAGGCTGTCAAGCTGAATCGTGAGTAATGTTGTGACCAGTTTTTGACAAGTAAATGAATCACAGGAATAAAAATAATGTTATGCTGGTCATTTGTTATCGCCTACTGTTAATCATAAGGGTTAAATGTTATATTTATTGTCATACTCGCTGCTTTTAAGATTTTGAATGATGGACTGCAGAGGAGTTTCTAAAGTTCCTCATGGTTATTTTTAAATTTATTTGCACTTGTCACCTAAAGAGTACTGAAAAACTAGTTTTGCAAAGAGAAGCTACACTACAAGTTACCCAAGATGATTTGAAACTTTTGGTTTACCAAAGTTTTAACTCGATATAGCCCCCTCTCAGGTAAACCGCACCACTAAAAATATATTTTGGACTGGAGCAGGGCCTCTAGTAGTGCTGAATATGTGGTGCGTTATAATATTTTGCCAATTATAGGGGCTTTTCCTGTCTCATAACATTAAGATTACACAGCTGTCTTCATCACTGTTAAAGACAGAGACTGAACCTGAGATATCTATAATCACCAGACAACAGCGGGCAAAACGGGTTCCCACGGGAGAGATTACTGAGGCACGGACTCAGCTGCTTAAATGTTGACATCTGTTTGCCCTTCACAGAACCCCCCCCCCCCCCACTGAGACACACACAAAGTGCTGAAAGGAATACACACATTTCCCTTGAAAATCTATCCTTACACTGTTAAGCGTGACCCAGAGATGAAGTAGTTCAGATGATTTAATCATACTGAAAGCTGAGAAAATAAATGCTGAGAGTTGGTCTATCAGAGACGAGCCAGAGCATCAAGGCAGTTCGTTCGGGCTCTAAATGCGTTACATAACTTGGGTCCCAGGAGCACAAAATAAATGTTTAAACATACGTACGTACCTTATGGTCTGTGCTCTCTTCTTCATTCCTATGTTCACCTTCTGTTGTAGTCTCACTGTCCTCATTCTCAACCTCTGTATCAGTCCTTTCTGTGTGTGAAGGTGAATGATCATCGCTCTGTTCTGAGCTCCCCATATCTCCATTGACAAGCTCAGCAGTCTCTGTCCTCACACTTTCAAGTTTCTCCTCTTTGTCCTCCTCCTTGTTTTTGTCCTTCTCCATCTGCACTAGCACCCCATTAGCCGCTGGTTTGTGGGCATCCTGTGCTGTGGCCACTACAGAGCTGCTATTCTCTGTCTTTGGGTAGGCACGGTGAGCTGGACTGCAGTTGGCAGACTTGCTGATGTGTTTGAGCGGTGAGCCGTCTCTCTTGTTCTCTGCGTTGCTGGAGGAACAGAAGAAAAGGCAAAGGAGGAAGTAGGTGAATTTGGGTAAGCGTGTATAAAGGGCTAACTAGCAACCTTTCCCCCGAAAGAAGAGTAAAGAGGAGAAAGAAAGGAAAATCGCAGGAGGCTGGTCGGTACCTTCTCAAGCTGGCATGTTGTCAGAGATTGTGGTGCACAAAAGTAAGCAGAGAGCTTTTGTACATGAGTGTTAGAGTTAAAAATAAACCTGTAGAGATGCACAAACTTCCTCCTGTCTTATTAGGCTGCTGACTGAGAGCTGAGAGGAAGTGTGAGTAAAGCAAACGGGGACAGTACTGAGGAGGACAGGAGGGGTAATAGGAAGAGCAGAAGAATATAACACCAGTACTCCCAAGAGGTAAATGCTGTCCTACTTCCACACACACATGGAAAACCTACTTTATATATTCTGCTGCATGACCTCATACAGGCTTTGCATGAACGAGGATGAAATGAAAAACAAATTGCACAAGACTGAAATGCAGCACACACACAAAAAAAAATGGACGCTAGATTAACAACCATGTGTGCACATACATACAACGTCACCATTCAGCTGCTCTACATCCTGTACCGGCAGGCAGTGCAGCTGTTTCCCTGCAAATGGCACTCCACGCTTCCAGTCCCACAAGAAGTGGCAACAGTAGTCACGTTGTCTCACCTCAGATAAGCTGAACTCAGTTCTATTGTTAAACCACAAATACAATATAGGCAAACCTGTTAGCAGTTAAAATAATTACCCTGCCTGTCAGATTCTATATTTGGAACACAGCATTTACTGATGCAAAAAAAACAATCAACCAAGCAGATGACTTTTTTTTTTCTTCTGCCCAGTAGAAACAGGAAACATCAATAAACAGGGGAACAACCACAGGCTGGTGAAATATCCGACAGATTAATGTGCCAGGGGACTCTACCCACTTGAGACGTGGGAACACGAACGCGTGTTTTCACCGCTCACAAGAAGACAGACAATACCACAATTAGGGGGCGAGAGATACTATTTAACGCAATCTTTAGAAGCAACGCATTTGCTTCTCTTTGTAGGTGCACACATCACTTCCTCTTTGCACACAAATAGCACAGTATGTGTTCCACTACATGACGGCGTTTCTAAACAGGCTGAACCACACACGAATTAAGAAGAGCTTCACTTGCCGTGTGGCCGTCGCCTAGCTGCCTTTAAGGCAGCCGAGCCTTGTGAACCAGATTAGTACATTAGTAGGCTAATTCTGTTCTCTGAGGCTGTGTGAAGCCTTTCTCTTCTTTGATTTCCAGGGCCACTAGAGGGGTAATCCACACAGCCTAGGAGTGTCTGAATGAAATAGATGCACCAGATTGCTGTGATTAACCTCATTTCACACCAAAAAAATGTGATGAAAGGTGTGAAGAAAGTCCCAGGTAGATTTTTGGAAATTCTGATTTTAGAGATCCAGGCCAGAGATGAGTCAGGAATGCTACAGACTGAAGAGAGAGATTTTAGTGGGCTGCTACTGCTGCAGATTGCATATTTTCGGGGTGCAACTGTATGAACAGTTAGGACATGGGCACCATTGTTGTGCCTCTCACCGCTTTCAACGGGCCTCCCTCACAGAGACAAGGCTGCAGCTCGAGTCCAAACTCACGCAAGTTGTATTAAAAAAGAATGCTTAAAAAAGGAAGTTATATAGAGGTCAGCATTGGAAAGATTATACAGAACATAAATCACAATGTAACTATGAGGCAATAATATCAAAGTATACACATTTGAAAGGGAGTCAAGTCAAAGATTGCCTACCTCATGCTTCTCTCGCAACACTGAGTGCTGCACCACGACTGAATGAGGACCTGCGTTGCCCCTCGCCTGTACAAATCTCCTTTCATCCCCTTGCTAACACTTGGCTTGTCAGCCACAGACTAATCTCCGCTTGCTCTCTCTCTGCGGCTCTCGTCTGAGGTACAATCAATCAAGTCAAGGTTGAAGACTTTATTTGAGACTTCTGCTTTTCATCCTTGAAATAGTTGGCGTAGGAAAAGTTAGGAAAGACCATTTTCTGTCAACGTGATTACAACAGCCCCGAGAATGTTTTATTACAAAAGCCACCAAGTGACGAAGGCGAAATGTTTCAACCAGAAGCGATCCATCAAAAACTGCTAATTCAATCAAAGACTGTGATAGTGTTTTAAGTCGGTAAAAGTAATAACAAAGACTTGGTCTTCCTAAATAATATTACAAAAAAGATCAGGAAATGATAGAATGAGCAAAGGCAGAGAGAACAAAGAGCCCATACCTGTTCTCCTCAAAGCGGCTGATCAAGTCTGAGACTTTGGAGGTTTTCTCTCTGTCTCTCTCTCGGCTGACAGCCCCCAGTTTTCCTCCTCCACTTCTGTCCTCCATACTGGTACTAAGTGGTGGTTTCTGGATGTGGCCCAGTGGGGATGGGATATCTGTCACTGGGCTTTGGAGGTGTGGTGGCTTTGGAGGCACTGGAGATAAAAACAGAAGAATTTACAACATGATCGATGTCCTGAATGCTAATTACAGCCTCTTTGATTTTCCACACGGGCAATATATCATTGCAATCCCAGATTGGAGCTGAAGGGGGCAGTATCAGCTGTCACAAGTGACACCACCTGTAGGACACTGACCTGTTTTAAACATCCTAAATGTAACAAACAAGTAGCCCGGCTCAGCAGAGAGTGCATGGCTCTGGAACTGAATATCCTGCTTGGCTTACAGCAGCAGGAAGAATGGAGCTCTGTCCTCTGCATTATCTGTGTAGAATGATTTACCCAACGCAAATACAAGAGGAATGAGTCTCTCGGTTCACTGATACAAAGCCAACTTACATAACTCTTTTTCTGTTTTAACCATTAGATGGATGCTGACAGCGCCACACAGTGCTTATGGAAATAGTGTTTTCTGAAGATTTACAGTGTAAACAAACACAAGTTAACAACAAAGCAGTACGAAGGTCACTCTGAGACCAAACTAGAAGTCTGTGTGTCATGAATCGCACACCAAAACACTGTGATAATTTGTGTCTTCTGAACTTCCCACTCTGCAGCATCTGGCTGAATATGTTGTGACGTGTTATTATGTACCTGCTGGTTTAGACTGCAGACAAGGCCTGCTGTCAGGGACTCTTCCATTGACCCTTCCCCTGCTCTTGTTCGTCGTCCTTGCACTCACCCGGCTCAGACACGCCCGCACACTCGGTGCTTCGCTGCGTTCACACGCTGGGCTGCTGCCTAGAGCTAAAGGACACAAGCACAACCTTAAAAACAAAAATCAATAATAGAATCAAAATCAATTTTGTACAAAAAAGTGAGAACAAAGAAACCAAACGTATCTGAATTTTAGCATTTTATAATAATATAATTTATAGAAATGTCCAATTTATACAATAGTACAGTCATATTTGAGTATCTGAGAACTTTTAATTTTATGTTAATGGTTACGCCTTCATTTTTTAACGACCTTTACAACCCCTGCCTTGTTTTATTCAATTTTAATTTTACAGCTGGCCTGAAGGATCAGTGTGCCGTTCCAAAAACAGACATGCCAACATATTATCCTCCAGTTTGCACTGTAAAGGAAAAAACAATTCCCAACTGCAATAAACAGCTGAAGATATTAGACTGCATTAGAGAGTGTCATACACTTCAGTTGATTATCCAGTTAATGATCCAGCTGATGATCAGCACCAGTGAGACTTTTTACTCAACCAGCTGGCCACAGATGGTGCAGCATCAGTGTTTAGATAGAGCTGGCAGACTGATTTAATGCAGAGACTGGCAGTGTTTACAGAAGCCTAAATCGACCTCTCCCTGACCTCACACCATACACACGCGAATGTCAGTAAAGACTACAAAGGAGCAGCCAAATATCCATGTATGGAGTTACATAGCTGAGAGAGTGAAGGCCCTCTCGTTATTTTACAAGCTATTAGTACATTCGTTTCCATTTAAGGCAGCCATTTAATGGGTGTGTGTGACTTAACAAAAGTAAAGCAGTTGATGTGCAGCTTGTATACAGGACTCAGTAAAGTGTCAAGACTGGCTAAATGTACTGTAAACTATTCCAGACAGTGTAGAGTTAAACATGTACATGCGTGCGTGCTTGTACTTTTGAAAACAGAAAAAAGTGAACTTCTTATAATTTGTGCTTGTTCTGGTTTCAGTCAGTCTGTAAGTACAGAAAGTGAAGAAGGGTCTTCATCTATCTGGTACTCAGTGTCGCTAATATGGAAAGAGAAATTTTCCATCTCCGCAATAAATTATTGAGGAAGGACCTTAATTTCTTTGTAGATTTAGTCCCATCATGTCTAAAAATAGAGAGTTTAGAGAACATGCAAGCTCTGTTTTAGAAACGTACTTTCCACTCTAATTATTAGTAAGTAAAAGATAAAGAGAAAATGACTGTATCTAAGTAAAGACCACTATAATAAAAAGAACATGTATACAATGATATATCTAAATGTCGCAGCAGAAATCAACACTAGACCAGGCACTGTGTTTCCAATCTTCTTTTGTCCAATTTTGGTGGACCTGTGGGAATTGTAGCCTCAGTTTCCTGTTCTTAGCTGACAGGAGTGGCAACCAGTGCGGTCCTCTGCTGCTGAAGCCCATCTGCTTCAAGGCTTGACATGTTGTGCATTCAGAGATACTCTTCTGCACCCCTCAGTTGTAACGAATGGTTACTGTTGCCTTAATACCAGCTCGAAGCAGTTTGGCCATTCTCCACCTGACCTCTGACATCAACAAGCAATTTTCATGCAGAGAACTGCTACTCACTGCATAGTTTTGCTTTTTCAGACCATTCTCCATAAACCCTAGAGACGGCAGTGTGAGAAAACACCAGGAGATCAGCGGTTTCTGAAATATTCAGACCAGTCTCTCTGAAAATCATGCCACATTCACCGTCACTGAAGACACCTTTCGTCTCCATTCTAATACTCTAATGCTGGGTTCTAATGTACATGCGAAGCCTGAGGTGGACAGAGCAACAGCAAGTATCCAGCACAAAAGAAAGCAGACATCAAAGAAAACATACATGATAATGATTAAGGCACAAAAAAAAAAAAGCATGAAAAGAAGGAGTGCAGGTGGAGGTGGGTTCCAAAGGGGCTTGCAGCTGCACCAATTTTCAAGCAAAGAGATGCTGGTTGGTTTGGTTTTGGACTTTTTTTTTTCCATACATTGCTTTTTTAATACATTAATAGATCAATAAAACATATAGTCTATTAAATAAAGTACATAGTTGATAACCTGATCATGAAAACAAGTGTTGTTTGCAGTCTTGGGGTAAGTAATCTGGTCTTCGAGCAAAAGCTTGTTGTACTATATATGTGGTGTACGTTTCCAGATGCAGCTTGTTTACAAAAATACTGTTACTCCATGCCAAATTGGTCCTTCGAACTCCATATTTGCCTTTACTTGAGTGATCTTTATCTTACCAGTCTTGAAAGAGAAAGAGAAAAATATAACCACAGAATCATATAGCTACAGTTTCTATTTTTAAAGGTTGACCGTAATTAAAGACAACAAGTCTGGCAACTGTCTCACTGGAAATGGTCCCACGCTGTGCTTGGGAGGGCAGTCTTTTTAAACATGGCCCCAAAATACCAATCAGTTATGAAGGCAGGCCTCAGGAATTTTTCATGATTAGGTGCTTGGCTTCCACTCTCCACCACATTAAGAGATCATAAGAAAACATCTTGCAAAACATTATGCACCACATTATAAGTACACGGTCCAAAATGAAGTCTGCCTGCAAATTGCATTTTGCATGTGGCATTTATCTCGACTCTTGAGTACAGGAGCTCCACTATCCACAGTCCAGCTTTGTTTCCTAAGGTTGTTAGTAACTGTGTCAAAAACCCGTCGCTCAGCTATAAAATCACCTTTGCATTGCAGCTTTTAGCTTGAACAGCAACATTTAAAATACCTGTAAGCTGTGCAGGTATTTTAATGTTAAAATGTTGCCGCTCAAGTCAAAAGAAGAGCGGTAAACATAGATATGAGTCTGAAAATGCTCAAATGTTTTGCTTGGATCCACACAGATAAATTCTTCTGTCAACTATATAGACAAAGATTTTAAGTTGAGATAATCTTTAAAATCTTGTCTTGATCATTAGGTTAAGGAAATGTAACCAGAGCTGTTACAGTTTTAAAAAAAAAGAAAAAAGGATGAACTCTACTTCCTTTGTCATAACTATAATGCTTAGCAAGAAATTGTTGCTCCTGGTAACACACTCATTCCGGCATCTTCTCATAAAAAGTGTCTTGGCACAAGTGACAGACCGCCATGTGCAGTAAATTAGAAGCAGCCAGACACCAGGCTGCAGAAACACTTTGATTCTAATCCTCATCTGTGTGATGGGAAAGGAGGCCGGCTGTCTGGAACGGAGACTTGTTGATGTTAAAACTAGATGGATCGGTTCTCAAAGATGGATCTCAAAGCAAAATCCAAGTTAAATGCGATGGCAGTTAATGCTGTTGTGCTTTTACAGTAACTAGAAACAGGTAACTAGAAACTGAAACACTGTTGGATCACTGTTCCAATCCAGGAAGTGAAGACTTGATTAGTCAAACTGAGACTTGACTTTTGCCTCGGTCCTTGTTGCACGATTGGGAGTCTTGTAACTATGGTAACCACCCTTTTACCTTCCGAAGATGCAGAATGTATTTCACTGCATACTGCACCGGCACTGAAGGTTCAATATCAATAAATTCACCACCAATCACAACAGTAGGGGAGTAAATTTACTGCACGCTGAAAGAAGTCCTTTTTTCAGCACAAGTATGTTACCCTGCAACAACAACAAACCCCCCCCCCCCAAAAAAAAAAAACACTAGCAATGTCCAAAAATAGTGGATCATCCAAACTAGTTCCAAAAATAGCTTGGCTCCACACACATCAAGTTCTTCCAGTATGTTGTTTAAACCCTTACATATCAGAAAGATCACAATGATCTTTTTTTTAAAAAAAATATAAGTATTGTAAATCTTAAAAACATCTGAAGTGCACTTCCCGCATCCTGAAAAGGATAAGCGGAAGAAAATGGATGGATGGATGGATGGAATGAGGAAATGCTGTGTGCATGAATGATAAAAAAAAAAACCAAAAAAAAAAACCAGCATGCATAGACATAGAGCTGGACCACCTGTACTAATCACTTCAGAGCCTAAAAGTGTGTTTGTGCACTAAATGCACATCTTTGCGCTACATTCCTAAATCAGCATGCCAACATGCTAATGGTGACAGTGGCAACATGCTAAAGGTAATCATGGAAATGTTTATGTGTTCACCATCTTCGAGGATTAGCTAATGGCAATACAGACTGTAGCCAAGGCGGAGAGCACGTCATCAGGTTTGCAGGTATGAATGAATGAAAACTGAGAAGATGTGGGATTACCAAATGTACATTAAATCGGTATCAAACCAAAACCTCAAATTTCAACTTCATACTGCAGCTACAGCAGTCATGGACCCCTGTGGGCAGGTAGGCAGCTGAGTCACCACAACATCACTACCTTTCCTGGTGTACTGTCACCTGATTGCAGACCTGCCTGACCTGACTTTTACCAGTCCTATGACAAAATATGTGATGATACTCAGGTGCGAGAGCTCCAGGTAAAAAAACAAAAAGGCAACACCCGACTGTGCGCAAGCAGAGGAGAGGCAGACACAGCTTGAAACTGAGGCTGTGCCTTCTTTCGGTGCCCCACAGGTGTGACACCAAGATCACAAGCAGTGTCTGAGAGGATTTATTTTATTTTTCTTACATATTGTGCTTCATCTATATAAACTCAGTGGCATTTAAACGATTGTCTGGGCGGCTTCTATGGTCACACCAGTGTCAAGGAACATGAGAGAAGAATGCAGATAAACAACCTTGCAAAAACCTGTCACACTTCAGTCTGCACTGGGCCATGAAGCAGCTTGCAAGTGTAACTTTATGTATAATGTGGAGAAATCATTAAGTGTACTGAGCTGTTTATGCCATTTCAGCTTGTAGGCAGACAGTAAACATTGCAACAGTCCCATAAAAGATAAAAGAGCAGCATGAAATCATGAAAAACTGTTCTCATTATTCTCAAAGTGTGATCAGATAAATAAACTTCAGACTAACACCAAAAACTACTAGAAGCAGATGTAATAAAAAGTGAGAAAAGACTACACTCAGCAGAGATAATCCAAGCATGAACTATTCTCCCAAGTAAAAAAAAAAAATCCCAGTGAATGAACTCACCCTGTGTTTGAGATAGACTGGAAAACAGCTGCACTTTCAATCTTCACTGTTGTGTGTTTGAGTGTGTGTGTGTGTATCCCAGAAGAGCTAAAAGTTTAGGATCCATGTAATCTTCCCAGGCAGTGCAGTGCTGAGAGTGACTCAGCTCAGGAGGGAGATTTACAGAAGAGCAAAAAACTCCTCCTTCACTCTCGCTTACACACCCCTTATTTAAGTGGCTTATAAAAGTACTGAGCCACACAAACTGACACACACACACACACACACACACACATGCGCGCGCAGCTCCTGAAATGAACTCTGTACCTCTAAACTTACATGATCTGCAGATTTGGACCTTAAAAAGCTACTAATCTACAGACAGAAAGAGAGCAGATACAAACGCCTGTAAGAACAATATTTATCCAGATATTTAACACATTTCAGAGTAGAGGACTACATCAGTCAGGAAATATAAAGTTTAAAGTTATGGCATAATAAATTACCCTGCAATCTGCAAGTACAACGTAACTGACGGGCTTTCCAGCTTCCTCTCATTGTTGAACTCATTGTTTAAAATAAAAATCACAACATAAAGCAAAAAGCAGAAAGTGGAACAGGACCACTAGTAACTAGTAAAGGACAGACTTGTTTTTATAAAAGCCAAAGCACTGCTTCTTCTCTCTACCTCTGGTATTAGTGAGTCGTCTGATCAATGATTGACAGCCTGCAGCCCGAAGAGCTTCGCTGCAGTTTTATCATCTGCCTGCCGAAATCTAAATGAAACCCCATCGCGTCTAATCTTTTATTTAAAGGTCCTCTTGAGCCCCATTACTTATGAAAACATATAAAGCAGTAAAAACTAGATGAATGAGCAAAACTGTTGACGCAAACAACACAAACACAAACTAAAGCAAGACGTGCGTCCTGATCGTTCCGATCGTTCTGATCACGAAACATCAACATTATGCTACATTGAAATGAAACAAAGTATCACAAAGAGAAGAGATGTACCTTTTACAGAAGTCACCATTGGGAAGTGCAACTCACGCTTGTCCATTTTCTCTATCTACCCTGTGCTGCAGAGCCTGGTCCCTGGTGTGTGTGTGTGTGTGTGTGTGTGTGTGTGTGTGTGTGGTGAAAAGCGCTTTCTCTTGCTCTGATCTATATAGCCACAGCATGTGTCAGCTTTGAGCCACCACATAGCTTCAAATTTTAAAAAACTAAAAAAAAAAAAAGAACAAAGAAAACACACACACACACACACACACACACACACACACACACACACACACACACACACACACACACACACACAC
>JAVDPK010002835.1:128928-141820 GCA_034780415.1 Cichlasoma orientale
GTGGTGGCTTTGGTGGACAACACCAAGCCCCAAACTTAGATATTGACACTTCTGTAACTATCACTTTTACTGTATCTATTTTAGGTGGTTCTCACTCAGTTAATGTTAATGGTGAAAGATTTGATATTAAGATTCCAGCTGGTGTAAAAAGTGGCGAAAGAATGCGTGTTAAGGGTAAAGGTCATGCTCAAGGTGGTTATGTTGGTGATTTATTTTTAAAAATAACTGTAGCTTCAAACCCAGAGTATATGCGTGAAAATGATGATTTAGTTAAAATCTTTGAAGTACCACTTTATGTGGCTCTTTTTGGAGATAAAGTCGCTATAAGAACTTTAGATAAAGAGATAAAATTAAAAGTCCCTAAAAATACTAAAAATGGACAAAGATTCCGTGTTAAAGAGATGGGGGCAATGAATAGAACAACTAAAGTTCGTGGCAATCTTTACTTAGAAGCAAATATAGTATTACCACAAGTAGAAGATTTAGATGAAGACTTAGCTAAATTACTAGCAGAAAAACTTCCTCAAGAATAATGAAACAATTATGATTCATAAATATGATGAACCAGTTTACCTTATAAGCATAGTAGCAAAAATTCTTGATATCCATCCACAAACACTTAGACAATATGAACGAGAAAATTTAATTTGTCCATCTAGGTCAAATGGAAGAATCAGATTATATTCTCAAAGAGATATGGATAAAATAAAATGTGCCCAAAAGAGCACAAAGAAAGCAAAGTAAGCTGAGCTTAATTTGCATGGCTGCCCTAGATTGAGATAACTGCTATTCAGATGTAACTCATAAATAATGGAAAGGCATGAATGTATTAGCATGCCAAGTCACACCCCTTTAATCATATGTTCATGGTGGTGATAAAACGTGTGCATGTGTGTGAGGTTTTCATGCTTGACCCAGAGGATATTGGCTACTGAAAGAGACCAGATGCATCTGTCTCCGTTCTCTACCGTCCTTCCATAATGGACAATTACCAGAGAGTGATGGCTTTCTGTCACAAACATAACAGAGTGAAAATTAAAAGGCCTTGTAAACGTTTTATGTATTCAAGATGACCAGATGAGACCCTCATTTCCAGCTTGTAGTGCAAACATGGGAATATGTTGTAGTTTATTCTCTATATAACACATAACAGAAGCTTATATAAATATATATATAATTTCCTTTTTCTCTATAGACTCCCGGTCAAAAAGCTGAGCCTTTAACTGCTAAATGATCTTCTATGTAGACACCTTTTCTTTTTAACATCTTTTGGCAGTGAGCAGTATAATGTGGTGTTTTTGCTGAGATCACAGACATGGTGTGTGAATGATGCAATGAACCTGTGACAGTCTTTGTTTTTAACTACAAAAAGACACCCTTCTTGCCTCATAAAACGTATACACCGCCGTGCCTCTGCGTTTACCACCAGGCACCCTACAAAGCCCCAGCATGTGAAGATAAGCATGATCTGAGCATGCTCTTTGGCCCACGTCTAATGAGGGCAGGCCAGCTGGGTAACTAGATGTGCTGCGATCCTCAAGCTGAACAGTACCAGCCACCCTTCCCCCTCGTCCCATAGAGACAGGAAGCGATGGAAACTATAGGCTTCCTGTTTGCTGCTGCAGGGATAATCATCTGACTATAACAGACCATTTAAACATGTTCTACATGCCAGATGGCAGGCATTAAGCTCCACAATTGCTCCAAACAGGTATACCACAACCGGGCACACTTATAAGAAATATAAAGTTAGTATCAAAGAGTGATGAGAGCCCATAATTGAGATCCAATCAGCAGTGTAGACTACAATCACTGGGAACTGAGAGAGTAGGGATTGGATGTTGGAGTGAGAGTTTGTGATAAGATCAACAGGCAACAGTCATTTTCTCTGTGTGCCCCTTCGCAGTACCTAGCTTGTCACAATCACCTTCTCTCTCCTTCCATCTCCTCCTCCATCCCCATGACCTGCAGGTCTACCTTTAAAAAAAAAAAAGTCACAGCTGCTGTGGCAGGAGCTCTCAAATGTGTCAATCAATAGCCTGTCTGCCCAATTGCCACGTATGACTGAGTCCCAGCAGACCAGGGTTATTATGAACAACAATGGTTATTCACAGCAAGCTCTTTATGATAACACTGAATCAACAGGACTTGCATGGACTTATAGAATAAACAAAGATATGTGAAAGAGGGGCCCTCTATGCAGCATAGCAGATAAAACGGCAAAAATGTCTGTACAAAAATCTCATTAAGCCAGCTGTAATTACAGACTATTTGTGTGAATTCAATACACGTTTCTGCTACAGAGCCACACGATCCAAAGTGTTTCATTTTTTAAAACTAGTTCTTAAACCAAAGCAGCTCTGTTTTAATTCCTTGCAAATCACTCCTTAGTAAACAATTTCTATTAATAACCATTTATATTTCCACCACTTTGGCGAAATCTCATGACTTCTTGAACCTAATTGTAGCTCCGGTTCCAAAAATAACCACATGAGAAGTTCCCACAAACTGATGCTAATGACTAAGTTGTTATTACTGTTCTGATGCTGCCTTCAGTTCATGTCAATGAAATGCGCCTGATTTTCTTACGCACCGATAATCCTCAGAGGCAACAGACCATAACAGTGCCTTGTACACGAGATGAGCGACAGCACATGACATTTCTGAAAGGTTGTAGTGGGGCTGGTATTTTGCCAGCAATATTTCAGAGCAATTTCTAACAGTGATGCAATAAGTGTGATTCGTTTTGCAGTGAAGACTAAAGCAAAACTACTTTAATGTTTAACGTGGAACATACAGGAAAATATTAAGATTAGACTGTGACCATTAGCTGTTGCATTTTGTTGAGCATGGAGCCACAGTAAGAGCAGCACTACTGGAATGTACTGTAAAGTGTAGGATAATGCCGGAAACTTTTCTTGTTCTTTATTAGCCAATATTTTTGGGAACAAATCTGCCCAGGTCTGATATAAGTGATTACATTTTTTAGGGTTACTAGTATAGGTACAGGTAGCAAATCTAAACAGAGCATGGCATTATAGTTTATATTAAAATATTCCAAATAAATTCTTAACTTTGATTATTCTTAAATATCTCTTTGCTTGTCTCCTTTTATTGATCCTCATGCATTAAGAAGCCAGTAAACAAGAGAAATTCATTAATGCTAAACAGATTTGACTCTATGCATAATGGATGAAGTAAATAGATGCTGAATATAATGCCAATCAAACAGCGTGGGTAAGGACTTGTGTCTCAAACGGGATCATTGTGCTCAGCATGAATGAGCCCTTCTGACTGGCACCGGAGCCCATATTCTCAGCACAGAGTTGGAATGCACAGAAAACCCCTGCAATCCTGAAAGCAAGCCTGTAGCCAAGCCCAGAGCCAAGGCTGGGGCTCTAATGAGGCAGAAGGAGAAAGATAGAAAGCAAAGATTAACATTTTGCATGAGTGAAACTTCCTCTATAGCCAAGCTCACTATGGTTCAACTGAAATTATTTTCTCTTTCTTCCGCATTGCTGCACACCCCATTTCTGCAAATAAGCTTGGTCACCTGCTTTTCTGCTCTGGATTCACAAGCGCGCAGCACCAAAACTGACACTATGGAATAAAGTGTCACACAGCATCAGCATTTCTGGTCTGTGTCGCGAGAGTCTCAGCAGAAAGACAAACCACTGCACAAAGAGAGGACAAAATAATTACAGCAGAGGGAGCGATGCCTCTGAAGGACAATGACACAGCACATTTAGTTAGACAAGAAACAAAGGAAAGGCGAGGAAGCAGGCAAGGTGAGGAGGTTGAATCCCAATGATGATGAAGCTGCAGCTGCTGACAGAGCACAGCAGGGAGAATGTAGACAGAACAGATCCCACACACACACACACACACACACACACACACACACACACACACACACACACACCCTACCCCTTGATACCTGCAGAAGGGTACAAACATGATCGCATTTTGGTAGCGTTTGTGGTTCTGTGTGTGAAATGGCTCATCTTTCTCCTTCCTCCTCCTGCTAATTTGGTCACATTACATCACATTACATCTCTTTCCGTTTATTCTTTTGACCAGTTGTCCTGCCTGTGAGTTAAGCGCTAACTCGTTTTTCACGTGTCTACTATTTTAGTTAACATGGAAAAAGTGATGAAGAACTTTGCCCACTGAGCCAACAGACCACTCATTATTATTTTTATTTATTTATTTG
Source organism: Cichlasoma orientale (assembly GCA_034780415.1). Classification (NCBI taxonomy): domain Eukaryota; kingdom Metazoa; phylum Chordata; class Actinopteri; order Cichliformes; family Cichlidae; genus Cichlasoma; species Cichlasoma orientale. The sequence continues at coordinate 133,142 of JAVDPK010002835.1, forward strand.
CATTTAAACATCTGAGAGTTAGGCTACAAATGTAATCGAGGCTCCTTGTGTGTTAGAAGTTGATTAATTAATATCTGACAGTCTCACCCTTTTATAAAAGCTATCAATGACGCATAAGTTAGATAATTTCAGATTCATTAACTGTGGCGAGGCAAAGAGTAGATCCTGTCCATAAAAAGTTGTCGTCTTAAAAATCATTCCCTCTTACTGGGACCACACAGGAGCCAATCAATGGTTGCCTTTCATGGGAGCACAAGCTTTGACAACATCCTCGACAGAGAAGATTCAGGATGGAAAACACATGCATACTGGTGTACATAGAGTTAACAGCTAAATGCAAAGACAGATTACAGAGTAACACTGATTGCACGCAGCAGGGGAGACTCAGCCCAAAGCATGAGAATATATGTCCACATTTTTATTAATCTGGTAATAAAAAGTCATTAGTCCAACAGTTTTATTGTGTTAAAAAGAGATTCTTATCTTTGCTGGTTTTAGGAAGTTTTGAGTGCAATAAACATGTGCAGTTTGGATTATGCCTATGTTTATGAAATTGGATTACAGCTGCAATGACAGGGCAGCCACAAATAAGAAATTCGCACATACCATGCACACACAGGCTTACCTATTTTCCCACAGCTCAAACGGGAAACAGTTTACTCAAATCAAGAGCCTTTGCATGTGTGTGCGCACGTCTTAGTGACAGTGCATGTGTTGCAGATCTGGACAGCATATCCTGAGACAGGCTGCAGCTGAGAGACTCAGTCAACACTGCCTTAAAGAAAATTAATAGTCCCCTCCAGCAAACACAGCTCCCAGTGCTTAGAGCACCCACAGTGCTCAGACACACACACACACCCACACAGATACACCCACACACACACACACAGTCAGCCACATTCATTTACAGCATCCACCAGAGAAACATCCTGTGGTGAGATCTCAGGTTTGCCTTTTGTGATGTGTGCTCCTCCCTTTGTTAGCCATCACCCTCAGCAGGCGATTAATGTGTGTGTGCACGTGCAGAATGGCAAACAGTATTTCAGAGCCTCTACGGTCATGAACCACACACAAATTCTGTCTGTCAGCTCTGTGAACCCAACGCCCCATGGCTACAGTGTGAGCGCGACGGATGCAGCGCACCGGTGCTGCTTGGTAAACCAAAAAGAAAAGAGAAAAGAGAGAGAGAGAGAAACACTAACCTTAGAGGAGGTTGAGTCCACTGAGAATAGTGGAGTCCAGTGAAGAAACTGAACGCCTTTAGACTGGAGAGGAAAGCTCTCTTCCTCCTCTCTCGCTGCGCTCTCTCGCTCACACTGGCAGGTTGAGGCTGGTGTTAAACTGCTGCCTCACTGCATTGGTTGCATCCTCCCTTTCCTTCCCGCTCTCTCTCTCTGCCTCTCTCACACAGACACATTTCTACACCCAGTCACCCTTTACCCTAACCTCTCCATGCTTTCTTCCTCCTTTTACCTCACTGCTCTGTCCTGCCTACAGCAAACGAGGATAATCACATTCCAGCGGAGACGGGGCATATGGCGGGGGAGCGATACTCAGCCCCAGAGTGAAGCCCCCTCTGTGTGTGTGTGAATGCATATGCCCGTGTGTGTTGCGTAGACAAACGGTCCCATTGTGTTGGGTAAGGGGAGGGCCAGTGAGAGGGGAGGAAGCCAATGGCCATACTCATCTGCTGTCCCTGCTGCTAGTGGCTATAGCACAATATAGGTGGAGAGCGTGACATACAACAACCCCCTGCCAGGAAGAAAGAAGAGGGTGGGGTTGTGTGGAGGACACAAGAAAGACAAGACATCTGAAGAGAAAGCTGATGAAGAATTGATCTCTGTGTTAAGAAAGTAGAAGCCTGACATAATGGTTAATAAAATTTTAGTTGTCAGCTGCAGCAGCTTTCAAACGGTTCACAGTGAGGAACAAAACGTAGGTTTGAGGTAGTGGGAAACGTGGAAACCCACTTGGCCATCCACGCCATACGCATCAAATAAATCACTGTTTATGCACTCTCAAGAGAAAGCACATGAAGAATCTGTCACGAAAAGATTAGAGAAAAAAAAGTTTCATAAAGGTTTTGAAAAGCATTAAATATTTTCCTATACACTGTGCAAAAAGCCTGATGACAAGCAGCACAATAAACTAGATAAAAAACAATATGAATCCCATGTTGTGAAAACTGTTGTGGTCTTTTATGACCAGCAATACACCCGATATTTAAACACTTTAGCCGGCTCTAACGTTTATTATTAACATTAAATTCCCCTGATAACGAGCTTTTTTGATAATCCCCCCGAGTTTTATTCCAGCATCATCATCAATTAGTTTCAACTGCATATTTATATGGACAAAATATCATCACATAAAAGCAAAACATTGCAAAACCTGAGCAGCAATCGAGAAACTAGAACGTTTTTCACCTTAACAACTGAACTAACAAAAACAGCCATACCATCACGGGTTTTTAACCATCGAGGTTACTCTTCATTTTCTCATGTTGTTGTTGTGCTCACATCTTTCATTGTGAAACTCAAGTAGAGAATTAGCACCACCAGCTGTTTATCTCAATACACCAATGATGCAGCTTTAGTGTCAGAAATGCACATTTTTTCTTAAATGCAGATTTTTGTGGAAATTAGGTTCAAATGTGTTTTCAGTGGAAACACAAAGGCAAGCAAGCCTCCATGTGTATAATCCATTCTCACAAAAATAAATTCAAGCCCCAAGCTCTTGTGAAAGCTATCATTTCAGGAACTAACAGTTTTTTTTTTTAGCTTGATATGGACACTTTTTTCTTTTTAGCTGATTTCATAATTTCATAAGCCCAAGAAGTCATATATTGTCACAAACCCTTAAAGAGCCATGTCAGCATTAAAACCGACTAAAGACGAAGAGGAAAACAAGTAGAGGGAAAAAAACCCCTAAATTTACACCGCATGCAAAATCCTTTTCGGCCACGTAAGAGAGGCTCCTCACAAATAGATGCACAAGATGTACTCGTTTTTGTCCTCTTTCTCAAAGTTCACTGTCACTTTGGTCATCAGCAGCTTAAAAAAAAAAAAAGAAATACAGAGCAGACAGATCTGCTGTGGTTAGGGTGGCTTAAGTTTTGACATGGTGAGAAAGGCCACTTGGCACTTCTCACATTGTCAAGCCTGTCTGAGAAAATGACCTTCAGGAAGTGATAAGTGTTACAAAGGTTCTTTCATAAACAGTTCCCGCTCTTGAGACAGTTCTCGCTATTAAGAAATGTGTTTGGTTGGCTGTGATGCATATACAAAAGTACACAATGTCTTACCGTAGGCGCTTTAGCTAAAAAGAAACTGCCATCTTCGTGTCAGTAAGCTTCACTCTGTTGGCTTCTTTATTAATTCAGACTGGCAGCCATTGCACTCCTGACCTGATTTCTGTTCTCCTGTCAGTCATCGATTCATCTCTCCACCCGTTTTCATCTACCTTCTCCCAATTTCTTGCTGATGTCCTTCTGTTTCCTTTTTCATATAACTTCCCATTTTCTGAGCCTTTATGACGAGTGCCGGACATGAACACCCATTAAAATTAAATGCTTTCAGCGGTTCCATGAAGTGACCTGCTCATGCTGATAGTCTCAGACACACCTTAAAACACACTGAGTCTGGCCAAGCCTTATTATACAACACAGTAATTAGTGACTGGAAGGTCTAGAGAGTAATAACTACATCCAGACCTCAATATGAGCCGTGTGTAGTGCTTCCTGTGGACTCTGTGCGTGTCTGAACCGCAGTCAGGAAATCAGGGTGCTACAGAGATAATTGTATTTTCATTTACTGCCTGGCCATTAACTGCAGAACCCATTACAAGTCAGTTTAATCAGTAAAAAGACAAAAAATACAAAGACGCATGCAAATTCAAAAGCAAGGAAGTCTTTACTCCTAATTTTAAGACCTATAAAAATTGCTATTAAAAGCACCAGGACAATAATAACAGAAAAATCTGTCTAGATTTACAGATGGGTAACAACCTCTGATTGGAAGACCCGAGAGTCCTGCTGGTGACGTATGGCTGCAAAGGTCTGCTGATGTTGGTAGATGCTTCGCCATGCAAAGCTCTAAAGGTGGAAACTAGAACTTTAAACTGAATTCTAAATTTAATGGGGAGCCAATGAGGAGAGGCGTGACTGGAGAACATCTGGAAGATGCGGTAAAGAGCATTTTATACAAGCTGTAGATGATCCAAGGAGGGTTATTTAGAAAAAAAGAAAGAAAAGATTTTAAATCGTGCATTAGTCATTTTGAAAATGTCATGATTTTAATTTTGGTGATGAGTAATCATCAAAACAAAGTGACTCAAAATCACTGTATTTTGTAGAAATAGATGAGCTATTCTGGTTTGACAGCAGTGGTGTAGTGGCTAACACATTCACTTTGCAAGTAAAAAGTCAGAAACAAATCCCCTCTCTGGGGTTACGTGAGGAAGGGCATCCGGCGTAAAACTGCCCAATCACACAATGTGGAGCTTCACGCTGTGATGCCCCCTTGTGGCGAGGGAGCAGGCAAAAGAAGCTTCTATTCTGGTTTGACAAACAGTCAACAGTTCATTGACTGGCTATTTAAATATTTGGGTAGACAAGCAGCTGAACTGGTGTACCTAATAAAGTAGTGAAGTCCACTGTATGGCGTTAATCTGGTGGTGTAAATCTGAAATATAATATCAAAAGAAAAAAAAATCCAGCAAAGACACAGGACCTGAGAGAGGCCCTTCAGCTAATCCATCTACTTTTTGTCAAAGAATCACCAGGAATGGTCTCAGGGGAAGGGTGGCTGTCAAGAAGCCATTCTTAAGGAGGGCAAAAGGCTGAGGTATGCCAAATTATACAATCAATGCTGAACTGAATCCAAATGTGAAATTTCTGGTTCAAATTGTCGTCAGTATGTGAGGAGGAGGTCAAGAAAGCGGTACAACAGTGTCTATGGACATGTGTAAAACACAATGGAGGCTCCTGTCATGGTTTTGGGCTGCATTACAGCCAGTGGTGTTGAGTGGTGTTGGGGATCTTGTCAAAATTGATGAAGTTACAGCTGTAGAAATGTACCATCATACTGTGATCCACCATGCAGTACCATCTGATTGGCAGCAGCTTCATTTTTCAGCATGATAATGATCCCAGTGCAGCAAAAACAACAAAAACACACAATGAAACACTATCAGTCAAGGACTGGCCTCCCCAGAGCCCAGACCTCAACACTATTGAAGCAGTGTGGGATCATCGTGGCAGAGAATGGGACAAAAGGCAGCCAACATCCAAAGAAGAGCTTTGAATGCTCTTCAAGGAGCCCGGAGAACGATTCCTGAAGACTACTTAAAGAAATTCCCAGAATGCTTGCATAAGAGAGTTCAGGCTGTGTTGAAGAATAAAAGGTGGTCATACCAAATATTGGCTTTCAAGCTTGTTAGAATTGTGCAAACTGTTTTTAGCTCATATATTGTATTTCCATGTACTTTTGCACATGTTTAAATAAATCACTGCACCTAATCCCCATTTTCTATTGTACAAAGCGATGACTTCCAGAAACACGTGGACACTTGAATCATACGCTGACAAACCAAACCTCTCATGAGACAACACATTCACTGATTTTTATCAAAGACGATGTGTTGTTCCTATGGCGATACTTAACAGAAGTATTGGTTTTCAGACACTGAACAATGGACCTACTTAAGTATTCACTGTACAACCTGCAGTGTGACATGAGTGCACATGCATATATGCAGGGATTACTGTCATGCAGGTACACATGCAAACTTATAAGATCTATGGATCTTATTTACACTGGTTCATGCACAGTATGTACACACACACACACACACACAAGGAGGCAGACACATCAATGTAGAGACATGCACCAACTGATGAAGAGACACCGCTAGGTATGAGAAATGCAATCAAACACTTGAAGCACACCCTGCTTGGTGGTAGATAAGCCATTCCTTGCTGCTGTGCAGCCAAAGATGAATCAGCCGTCGCACACAGTGGATGACAGCTTAAAGAATCACTTCTGAATTGCTTCACACACACACACACGAACTAACTGTCCCCAAATGAAACTTTCTGTTTATGTCCTGTTAAAATCCAAAAGCAAAAAACATTTTGTACACCTTATTTCTGACTCTCTTATTTTAACTATTCTTATTTTTAAAAAAAATTACTGGTCCAAATAATACCTTCAGCAGGATTTTCAAAATGTTACCTCTGAACAGACTCTTTCCCCCTATTTGGACTCTGCAGATTAGCAAATGCCTCACTGTTTTCTACATTCGCCGGAACTGCTGTCACTTTTCAGCATACAATGGTGGAAAGATGAAAAGAAAACTGCCTTCAGTTCAAAGCAATTTTGAAGGAGTAATATGTTTTTGATTCAGTTGGCTTTTAAAAACAAAATCTGTGTAGTTCAATAGTTTTTGTCACATTTTGTGACCTTAATTTTCAAGCATGTAACAAGGCAATACACACGTATACATTTTCCTGTGTCTAAAGCCTCACTACCTTCCTCCCACTCATCGCACATAGACACACTCACATTTCACAGTTCACACTTTTTTTTCTGCGTCCTTACGGCTGCAGCTGGCGGTTCCCACTCCTCTTGCCATTTCCATATACCGCTCTGTTACTCTGCTTCCACCATCCATCTTTCTTCTCTCTTTGGCCTGAGAGAAAAGGAGAGGGGAGGAGAGCACCATAGCTCCAGGCCATTACCCATCACATCTCTATACGCACAAAACCACAGGCCTACCACATACACATCATTAATTAAACCTGTTTTCTGGCAGACACGTGCACACACACATGCATTTGGCATGCACATACTGCATTTAAGTCCTTTGACTCACCCCCCCGCTCGCACATTATTCAAGGTCAATAATGAATGATGGGAATGGTCTGCAAACACACATTTGTAGACACACACATGCAAGAACAAAAGCTACAAAAACACAACAAACAAGCTACAAAGGCCCAAACCCTGTCTCTACAGCAGTGGGGCACATCTGTCATAAAAGGACGACAGGCAACGGGTCAGCATCCACCCCCCGCCTCACAACTTGCCCTGGATTGGTTCCCATAATCATGCCATCCCTGCTGTCAATCCTCCCCTACAAAAAAACCCCTGACAACCAGCTAAAATCGATGCAGACTGTGAAGCGATGGTCCTCAGCAAAGCCGCGCGAGAGATAATAACACATCCAGACAATAGCCTTTATCTAAACACCAAATTGATTAAACAATTAGTTTACCGAGAGTGAGAAAAGCATCTCAGCACAGAAGATGCACGATGCTTTCATTATGCATCTCATCTTTCCAGACAGTAAACACGCAGAATAGATCTCACTATAATCCAAGCTGAATTAATAAAAAGAGTTGAATGGGATCATTGACACTGATAAATACCTCATTATTTTCATGTTTGTGAGTGCAGCAGTGACAGCATGTGTGTGTGTGTATATGTGCGTGCAAATGTGTGAATATAGACATGTTTGCTGATCTTGTAAAAAGGACAGTTTATCAAGTCAGTCATCGTTTCGATGGCTTACCTCTTTTTAAAAAAATGCACAGGTTAAACATTGAAAGCACTGTGTGAAAATTCTGTCATACATTCCCACCGGCTGCCTGTTTGAATCACCTTTCTGTGAATCTTTGAAAATCACATTCTGGCTAACAGGGTTTACTACATTCCCCTCTGCACCATTTAACACTCTAACAAGGCAATCACAGTTCAGCCGACGGGGCTGATCAGGTGCTCCGTTCCGACTGACAGATAGTGTGGGAGGGCGAAATTTTACTTTTGAAACGCTATACTAAATATGCGTTACAGGCATTTTTCATAGCAGTACACATTTTGGAATGTTAAAATCCGTGATGTAAATGATGGATAGATTTAATTTAAGGATTGTGTTACAGTTTTATGGCTGTCTGTTTGACACAAACCGTTGAAGTGAACAGAGCCGAAGCTAATATGAACACATGCAAGTCCCACAGAGGTTAAGAACACCTTTCTGATTCAGGGTTTCCAACATCTGCTGACATGTCCGTTGTCAGAAAGCCCTCTGCTGGTTACAGTCAAAACTACACACAACACCCACCTGCCCTGAGAGTGTTTTCACGCCTAAATATCCAGTTCATCATCTTACTGTAAATTCCCTTGTTTTCAGTTGTAAATCTGTTTAAAAGATTAAAAAAATACGCAGACTGAAACATCTGTTTCTGTGTATTACCAGAAAAGAAATGCCCGAGGGTAAATGTTGCATTAATTGGTTGCACATTTTCCCAGCACCCAGCTTTATATAAATGAGACAGACAAGTTTGAAATCATTTATGTGTGAAACTTGAGGGTGAATGTATGCCTTGAGTGATGAAAACATTTCTCAAGATGTCTGTTTACTGAGCGTGCATCTTGTGTCAAACACTTTCTTGTTTAAGCTGTGTAAATATGATGTTTTGGATCCTTAAGTAACAGTGAAAAAATCACAGTGTCAACAACTAGTAAAGCCTCTAGAAGCTTACATTTTAATTACACAATAAAATGTAAAAAATTTGAGTTTCACTAGAAAATTCCCTGAGATTTGCGATAGATAGATAGATAGATAGATAGATAGATAGATAGATAGATAGATAGATAGATAGATAGATAGATAGATAGA
>JAVDPK010002835.1:141928-155268 GCA_034780415.1 Cichlasoma orientale
GATAGATAGATAGATAGATAGATAGATAGATAGATAGATAGATAGATAGATAGATAGATACTTTATTGATCCCAAAGAAAGTTAAAACAATAGCAAAAACTGAAAGTGTGTCATCTTGGGAGTCTTTTATTATCCATCCATCTATTTTCTTCCGCTTATTCTTTCCAGGTCGTGGGGAGTACCCAGGGAAACACGCAAACTCCCGGTGGTGGATTCAAACCCAGGACCTTCTTGCTGTGAGGCAACAGTGCTAACCGCTGTTCCCCTCTTTATTCTAAACATACAAATAAATTGCCACGTAGCAGCTTTAGGTGTATATACATACTATATTGCCAAAAGTATTCGCTTATCTGCCTTCACATGCATATGACCTTGAGTGACATCCCATTATTAATCCATAGGGTTTAATATGATATGATAATATGAAATTGCCCAAAATGTCTTGGTATGCTGAAGCATTAAGAGTTCCTTCTACTGGAACTAAGGGGCTGAGCCCAACCCCTCCCACCACCACCCAGACTCAGCCATCAGATTGCCAGACGGAGAAATGTGATTTGCCACCTGTCGCTCCCAATCACTTCCACTTTGTTATAATATCTCTAACAGTTGACTATGGAATATTTAGTACTGTACTTAATGCACAGGTGGCATCCTATCGCAATACCATGCTGGAATTCACTGAGCTCCTGAGAGCGATCCAGTCTTACACAAATGTTTGTAGAAGCAGTCTGCACGCCTAGCTGCTTGATTCTATACACCTGTGGCCATGGAAGTGATTGGGTGAGTGAATACTTTTGGCAATATAGTGTACAATTAGAGAATGGACATCAACCAGATTCTTTTCTGGACTATTTTTACCCACACAGATGGTTGGATGGACCATTGTAGGCAGCCATCTTTAAATGGTTGGTCATTATGCTTCACGCATCTCCTTCATCACTGCTGGACAGTCAAGAACACATGGCCTCGGGTGGAACAAAAACACACCGAGCCCCCGGGGCTGCCCCTAAAACAAACATCTATCATCCCTCATCCATTCACGGCAGCAAGCATTTTAAAATAACTATTATTGTTGTCCACATTTCTAAACTATTATTTGTAGAACTTGGTTAAGTATTTCTTAACATGATGTTACATGCCCCTAAAATAAGAGATATTTCTATACCATTTCCATGATATAATATTTTTTTATTATTGCTATAATTTTTCTAGTTTTCATGGTTATATTAACTGAATGCTTTGATACACTGAGCATTTTCCCAACATCACTCTAATAAAAGACCTTATCATATCTCAGACATTCCAATGTATCATCTTACTGCTATTTGAGCATTTACAGAAGCTGATGTGTTTTAAAGCAACCATTCATCACATATTAAATATTCAGGCTGGATGTTCCGCAACCTACAAGTATCTTTGGAACACCGAAGCAAAAATAAAGAATGAATCCAACTTCGCAGGCAGCAATGCTGACAAGTTGTGTCACCACCGCTCCTGATACTCTCTCCCACGTTAAAACAATGAGCACGGTGAAAGGAGCCAGGCTCGCTGGTGTTCCCAGCCTTTTCCTTCCTGCCAATGCGAATGAGAGCAGAAAGCCTCACACCGCTTCGTCTAGTCTGCTATTAATTAAAGATGACTCAACCCCACTTGCCCACAATACACAGGATCTGAAGAAACCAGCACTGTTGAGGAGTTGCAATGTTACAGCACACATACACTGTATTAGTACATGAACACAGTTGTAAAGGCCCATGGGGGATTTTGCCAAAAGGCCAGAGTGGTTGGAAGAGGGTCTTAAGAGGGGGAGCCAGTTCCCAGGCCTCTGATAACAAAACTTTCCTTTTTCCACTATGGTGGATTTAAATGCTGCCCTCACACACTGCTGTGTTCCTCTGAAGCAGCAGGCAAGTCCACAGGGAGACCAAAGCAGAACCTCAGTAAATCAGCATGAATATTTAAAGCACACTCGCTGCACATGACAAGTAATCGCTCTGTGTGAATTTACCAGTCATTCATGTTGGTAAACCACCGACTGCTAACGAAACCTCATAACCCTAAGAGTTACTGCAGCATGTTGCAGAGGGGAAGACTCTTTAATAATAAGTTGTTCTGTGCACCAGTTGCACTTGAGCAAACACATAGTCAGAGGGAACAGGAGCACAACAAATGGTCTACAGGGGACAGCAGGAGGATGATGATGTTAGAAATTAGATCCCGCTAAATTTGCTAAACGCCAGTCGAAGAAGGACAACGGAGCATCAAGGAATGAAACATGGCAAATTTAATGCAAAAGAAAAATTATTCATAGAGGTTTTTTTTTTTAAAAGCAGGAACAAGAAAAATATCTTCCCTTTTCAACAACACTCTAACTCATTGCTGACATGTTTTTCTATATAATTCTTAATGAGGGGGTTTCTAAGGCTTACCATAGCAGCAGAGCAGGCACATCTTTGACTTTTTACCTTTCCGGCTCCAAAACCAGTATTTGCGTTGTCGTTTCATCATCAGTCCACTGTCTTTTATTTTAAAATAGAAACCAAAATTGACTAACATATACTGTATATGTATTCAGCCAATGAAAGTATTCATCCTTAATGTGTTGTCCAGCCTGTAAGGATCACCTACCAGAGGATATATCTCGTCTCAGGCAGGACCTCTGATAGTCCATCTGCATGTATGAAAAGATGAGGAAAGGAAAAGTGCTACAAAGTAGCACTAATGTTGTACTTCCAAATTGGAAACAGTGTCCCAACGCAGCTCTTTTTTGGACTTTCTCTAATTTCCTTCCCTCCCTGAGAGCACCCTGTGCTGTACTTAACTCTACAGCTCTGTAGAGAAAGATGAATGAGCAAGCCCCAAACACCTTTCAGTCCTCTTGCAGAAGGGATGTCCTCAGTTTCGCAAAGGTGAGAAACAAAAAGACGAGTGGCACAATTTCACAACATCTTCCGCTCTGTAAAACTTCCTCAAAGTGTCTCTTGGTTGCTTAGAGTCCAACAGGCCAACACGGCAGGTCCGATTTCTCCTTTTCTGAGTTCAAACTGAACTTGTAAGGTAACAGTTTTCTGGGAAGGACCTCTCGGGCTATAACAATGCCTGTCACGAGCGGGAAAAGACAAACACACACACACACGCACGCACACGCACACACACACAGACACAACACACAGCAGTCAGGAAGCTCTGCTGCGTGGAAAGAAAAACAGTGTCCTGGCTGAAACATGGCTGCTATTTAAGCTTCTATTGATTGGGCAAACTGAATCTCAGACTGAGTGTATTAAACAGGTTAAGGTTTGGAGGCAAATTAAAAATAGATTTGCAATAAATTAGAGACTGCCTTAGAGAACAAACTGACCTTGAATGCAAATGAAGGTACAAACAGATGGTTACTACTAAAAGAAGTGTCAAAATACTTCACTGTCCACCCATGGTGTCTAAATACATTTTGCACAAAACTGCTGTGCCTGTATGTTTTATGATGACTTATGATGATTGGTTGGCACATATTCATTTTTTTTAAAAATACTGAACATGAGTAAAAATAAAGAATAACAGGGCTGCTCAAATAGAAGGTGTGCCTGGTTTTAACCAAGAGAAACAAAAGCAATAAAGATAATAATTGCTTTCTTAATTGATTTGGGATCAGCTGCACAGTGCAATGCCACTATGAGTTGCACTTAATAGTTGGTTTGTTATAAAAGAGTAAATTTCTCTGCAAGGGGTCTACAACACACACTGAGCAGCGAGCACCCACCAACCATGTTGTCAAACACTTGTGAGCATTTACCTCCACCTACTGGAGCATCTGTAAACCGCACCAGCGTATCGAAAGTGATTCTAAATACATGCTAAACTGCGTGTTTGCTTATTTGCTCTCACACTCATATGAACTTGAATGACTTCCAGTTCTTAATTCATAGGATTTAATATGATGTCGGCCCACCCTTTGCAGCTGTAACAGCTTCAACTATTCTGGGAAGGTTTTCCACAAGGTTTAGAAGTGTTTATGGGAATTTTTGACCATTCTTCCAGAAGTGTATTTGTGAGGTCAGACGCTGATGTTGAACGAGAAGGCCTGGCTTGGAGTCTCCGTTCTAGTTCATCCCAAAGGTGTTCTATCGGGGTGAGGTCAGGACTCTGCACAGGCATGTTCTTCCACACCAAACTCGCTCATCCATATCTTTACAGATCTTTTTTTTTTATGCACTGGTGCACAGACGTGTTGGAACAGGAAGAGGCCATCCCCAAACTGTTCCCATAAATTTGGGAGCATGAAATTGTCCAAAATGTCTTGGTATGTTGAAGCATTAAAAATTCATTTTACTGAAACTAAGGGGCTGAGCCCAACTCTTGAAAAACAACCACCCACCATAATTCCCCTTCTACCAAACTTGACACTTGGCAAATGCAGTCAGACAAGTACCGTTCTCCTGGCAACTGTCAAATCCAAACTCAGCCATCAGGTTACCAGACGGAGAAGCGTGATTCATCACTCCAGAGAACATGTCTCCGCTGCTCTAGAGTCCAGTGCACAATGCAGAGTCTCAGATGCACTGCATCTGAGGCTTTGCATTGAACTTAGTGATGTAAGGCTTGGATGCAGCTGCTTGGCCATCGAAACCCATTCCACGAGGCTCTCTGTGCACTGTTCTTGAGCTAATCGGAAGGCCACATGAAGTTTGGTGGTCTGTAGCAACACACACACACACACACACACACACGCCATTTCCTGCTGAGTGCACTACACACCCACGGTGATTATTCCCTGAGCAAACTAAAATCCTCCTCCACGCATTGATGAGTTACCACCTACAGTCTGAGATGTCTCCGCCAGACAGAACAAACTCTGGGTAGAGATTCCCATAAGGAAACAGCTGCATGCCTCAGTCTAATAAAAAGTTATTCATTAATAAAGATCAATAGCCACTAGGACAAGGGGTTAAATTTTTACTGACACAAATGAAACACATCTTAGCTTGTAACTAATTTCCTGTGGCACCTCCATTAGAATATTTTATAATGCTGAGTGAAGTTAAAATCATTTCTAATCATATTATTGCAATTCACCTTTTTCCCCTATTTAAATTCTGCCATCCTGAGGAAATAATCTTACTTGTTAACAGCTACAGTAACTGCTCCACTGTCTTTACTTGCTAGTTTCCAACTTTGTTTGGTGCTCGGGTGGTAACATACAGTGGGTTTATATGCAGCCTTTTCACTGAGAATAGCGGGCTGTGTGAGACTGAACCATGACAAAAAAGTTGCATCTTATACAGACAGATGTTCCATGGTATGTTATTGAATGGGGGATCAAATTCTTTTCTGCATTCATAATCCCATGAAGATCCCCAGCACTACTGGCTGAAATGCAGCGCCAAACCATCACAGAGCCTCCACCGTGCCTTACAGATGGCTATAGGCACTCACTCTTGTACTTGTCTCGACCTCCTCCGCACATATTGATGACGATTTAAACCACACTGCACACCATGCCGCGATACGCTAAGTGTTGGTGCAAAAATGCTATTTTATGCGTGTCAAACTGTGTCATCTGCGTGCCTAAATATCAAATTTAAAACTGGTTCTTTGCCAAGTTTTCAACACTGGTTCATCCCTTGAGTTAGATGCCTTTTTTACACTTGAATTATCCATGGGTCAGTGTAAAGTGGTTTAACAAACAAACAAGATCCCTCTGAAAATGTTCAGGTACAAGGACTGAAAAAATTGGAAAAAGCAGCCAATGTCACAAAAAAACAACAACTCTGAAAGACCTCCAGAGAGCTCTTGCTCAAGATATCTTTAAAATATTTCAAGAAAGTCTGACTGAAGCAAAATATTTTAAAAAATGAGGGGTGGCTCAAGACTCTTTCACAGTACACAAACATATTTGCCTTATTCTAAGAGGGTTAAAACTCCTAATCACATTTTATTTACAAGACTTGACTCTGGCATAACCACAGAGCGGGGGAGGGGGGAAGCAGCTGGCCTTTCATAATTCCAATAACAATCGCACATGAAGCAATCCTTCTCCATACCCACACATATTATTTATGAGCAATGTTTAGTTATGTGGTTCAGCAAAGCATGTCATAGAAAAAGTAATCATCGTTAAGCCACCATGAACTCAGCCGTACAAGAGAGCCATTGCTAAAGTGAGTTAAAACCGGTGGAGGACAGTAAGAGGGTTCAGCTCAGAATGAATGGGCGTCAGTGCAGCAAAACAATACCAGCAACAGCAGGCTAGCAGGCCACACAGCTTCTGATTCATACAGTCCCACTGCTTCTATCTTAGCACACAAAAAACAAACAGCCCCTTTGTTGGAGACTGACACGGCTGTGTTCACGGTCACATCGGCTGAAACCGACATGCGGACTGACTACACTTTACTGTACATGCAGATCATTGTGCACTGTGAGCGCGACGCTTATAAAGCATGGACAATGCAATTTTTTAAAGTTCAAGAGCCACATAAGCAAACACTCTGAAGGGTATGACAGATAGACTTAATGGCTTATTTCCTAACCTTTTGTCTCAAACGAGGGGGTCAAAATAGACACAAATTACAATAAAGTCTGTCCTTCGGAATAAAATAATGGCTCGGAATCCAATTTTATACCTAAGCAGGTGAATCTTCTGACCCAAGCAAACTGAAGTAGAGCATAAGAGATCATTAAAGTTAAAAACTGCGCCTCTGCTGAAATTCAGAAAACATCTGTGGTCCAAGAAATGCAGGCTCAGCCAGGCACAATAAAAATGCTGGATCATTAAAAGAGTCGCATTGGACCAAGTTAAATAGAAGAAATTACTGCAGCCGTGGCAATTAGGTTATACTGTACTTATTAGTTTGATTCAGTGCTTTAACTCTCTAAAGTGATCCACAGTTCATGTACAGGTTAGATTTACTGCTACAGAACCAGCATTAGAGATTTGCTGCTCAGTGCTAATAAACTGGCAGCGAGCGTACGATAAAAGGTTTTTAATGGTAAGATGTTACAACTTCGTCTCCAATGAAGGAAAACGACAGATCGAGTAATCACTGTAATTCTTCAATAAATTATAGTCATTAGTCAAGAGGTCTCATTAACCACATCAGTAGCCAGTGTTGCTCAGTCCTCAGATTCAGTGCTGCATTTTGTTGTTATCCCTATGGATAAATATAATAGCAGGTATACATGAAGCATAACACACTTGGTATATGGCAACATTGTGCAATTCAAGGGAGCAGCAACGATGATGAAGCCACGAATTGTTTCCAGTATTGCAAACTCAAGGTGATTCAATGGTAGGTAATATTTCTAGGTATTCTCACTTCCTCACTCAAAGGTGTGCACCTGTGACTGGACGTGCCGGGCAAACATTATGAAATGACCCCCACCTTCTTAACAGTAGTGATAACCAGTGAACAAAGTTCACATCAAGCTAGAAGTACAGTATTCTCAACTGCATGTTTGCACAAGCACTCAGTACGATTGCAAGATAAGATGATAGGTCTTGACCGATCTTGCCCAGTCAGAACACTAACAAGCATTTGGGTCCTTTTTTTTTTTCTGAGAAATATAAGATGCTAAATTGGATTAGCAAGCCTGGGCGAACTTTCAGTTACAACTACCAGCTTGGGTTTCTGCAAAGACCCATCTGGAAGTTAGCATGGACACAGATCCCAAGTTTTTGATCACATTTTAAAACTTGGGCTGAGATACAAAATGCGCAGAAATCTGTCGAGGAACGGTGCTTTCCATGATCCTGAGAGCTGCGTGTGCAGATAATGCCATATGACTGCCAAATAATTTGTCTTCACCAGGGTTATTTTTAAAACGCGCCCCCCAGCCGGCAGATGATCACAACAGGTTGGGTCTTGCCTCTGAAATCCTTAAGCTCTGCTCATCCGCCAGCACTGTGTGTAAACACGAGCAGTAATGTAGGTGTGCTGAGTGTGTTACAGCCGGACCATTCAATGCTTGCGCAACCAGACTAAGAAAAACACATTATGGCTATGTGACAGCTAAAAAAATTCATAACGCCAAGTCACTACACTGACTGCACATGAGCGTAGTGGTTCTTATGATGAAATATTCAATATTCAAGAGGCTAAATGGCCAGAATTAGTCCTGATAAAACGCACAACATACAAATAAAATTAAATAGCAGTTGAGAAATTAATCTCTCGGAGTAGCTTTGTGATTGTATCCTATATTTAAGAATCAAAATGTTCCATTAAAAAAAAACAAAAAAAAAAACTTACCTGCTTCGGTTCGCTCCGTGGTGTACAGACTTCGTTTTTTCTTGCGAAAAGCGACTCTGCTAAAGCCGTCCATTTTCACTTGAGACTCAGACCGCTCAAGCATTCGGATGCTTAAGTGACAGGCATTCAAAATCTTCAAAAATAACCACAAAAATGTTAAGCAACGCGCTCCCCTCCTCGCTGCAAACTCACTACCAAGTTCAGCTGCGCAGCGGCAGCCCTATGCGCTGCGTGCCAGTTACAAAATAACAAGTTGTCCGGCTCAGCTGAAGACACACTCGATTTCGGTATACAGATGTGCAAAATAAATAAATAAATTTTAACCTACATGTGAAACTTTCGGTTTGATTCAATGACCGCCCTCCGATGGCACTTTGATTGGGTGCTTCCTCCGCCCCACCCGCCTCTCCAGGCGGTGGTGCAGACGTTTTTACAATCATAGACAGATTTGGGTAGTGTGTGTGTCTATTCCGCCACACATAAACACTATGAGAAAAAAATAAAATAGCAGAGTAGTGCTGATAAAAATATAAAAATGTAAATCCTTATTTTTTATTTAGGTTTTCAGCTCATCAAAGAAAAAAATAGCAATAAAGTACAAAGTAGCCCAGTTTTATATTGTTCGCTGAGGCTAGACATAAATAAAAAATCTGATGGAAATCTGATGGGAACTATGGTGCTTTTTCGATAAAAGCTACAGACAAAAAGCAAGATATGGGCACAAATAGAGGCAAAAATAAACTTAATTTAACCGGGACTGTACCCTACAGACTGCATTAGAATAAAAGTGGCAATGTATAAAATCTGAAAATGGCTGTATAAAATAACTTTGGATTCTTTAAGTAGCAACACAGTGTAATATAGGCTACTCATATAAAACTACTCAAGTATATGTATCAAAATATACTAAAAATACAGGTGAAAGTACTCGTTGCAGAATGGCCCATTAATTTTCTCAATAAGTATAGATTCATTACTGCATATCACTTTAATGTTTAAGCTGAAGCTAATTTTATTGGGTCACTATAACAATAATAAAGCAGACATTTTTTTTAGCAGTTATATTAATAATGTATATTTGCCTTTAAAATATAGTTTAGTAGAAGTAGAAAGTAACAGTACAGAAATAATTTTGATGTACTTGTAGTTTTGCTGCTTAAGTTCTACTTGAGTAAACTACTTGAAACAGTGCATGGATGAGACCTGTATTTGTCATGTCACCCCTTTAGACATGCCACTTGGTCATACTGATTTTCCCCTGTAGGATTCTGTGGCATTTTACCCTCTGTCGTCTGTATGAACACACATATGGGTACCATCATTAGACGAAGCCAGCTACTTTTTGTCTAGTTCATTAAAAACGGTAAAAATAGGGAAACAGACACAAAAGCAAAGTCATACAAATCCAAGGACAATTTTTTATTTAGTTGTGAAACCAATTAAACACTGTTTTGAGTGGTGGAGAAACTTTAAAACCCACTGCAGTACTGCTAGCATTCTTTTTGAACCATGTTATTATTATTTTTTTTCCATTTTTAGATTAGTCTCTCTCCATCCATAGCTATGTTGTGCAAACAAACCAAGAGTTAGGTCACCAATGAGCCTGCAGGGGTTCAGAAACTACTTTTGGACCACAAATGTTTTCAACACTCTGTAGTTGCAAAAGTAACAATTTAACAATGATAAATCAAACAAATGTATACACACACGCGTGCGCGCTCACACACACACACACACACACACACACACACACACACACACACACACACACACACACACACATACACTTCACTCAGTTGTCACTGTTGTAACGGAAATGCTGTCTTTACAACACCAATATTGACTAGTTTTAAGTTATCCCTTCCATATCCATGTGACAAAACAACTGTATCCAACATCAGAGACATTATGAGTGTACCAGAAAGGTACAGTACAGAAAGATGGGACTTTAACTACGCAACAAATGTCACAAACTGTCCATCTCACTGGTTCAAAAGTAACAATATCTTGATTTTTACACAGGAAATTGACAACAGTGCTTCCTTATTAAAATCTGCAACACGCCTGCTGTTTGCTCTCTTTGTCAGCCTGCTGGTTAGTTAATGACAGAAATGGTTCAAAGATTTGGTAAATCTTACCCAGATCAGTCTACGACAGGTGCTATTGTATTGCTCTAATGCATAGTGCAGAATTGTGCTTGTGCAGTACTGTATACTGTATGGAGGAAGCATGTTGAGACGGCTGAACGAGGTGATGTTTTGAGACCAAATAAATGTAAGCTCGTGATATGGAAAATACCATTATGTTTGGCATTTTTGTTAATGTCATGATTAGGGGTATTAATGGCGATAACATAGACAGAAAATATGGTAAGAATGCAATATTAACATGACAGTGACGGGTACTTAAGAGGAGGCACACCTTTGGGGAATCCTCTGTCCTTAGCTAATGCTATAAAGGGAGGTCAGTTCACTCCACGGTCACTTAAACCTGTGCAATTCAAAAGGAAAAAAAAAAAAAACTCAGGCCAACAGCCCTAATCCTGATCTGAAACACCCAGCCACTCATCTATCCCAGTCTACAAGAGACCTGAGCTATGTGACAGACACAAACACATCCCCAGAGTCTGCTGTAAAAAATAAATTAATCAAAGTTAAAGGAGGTATAAAATAGTCTTTCTGCACTTTATAAGCAAAAAAAAACTGTAAAAAAAACTTCACAAGCATCCAGACTAATAACGTTAGAAAGGTCATTGAAATCAACCCACAAAAACAATGTTCTTATAATGATATCTTTACCTTCATTAGTCTGATTACCAAACTCACACCCCTAAGTAAAAATGGTATATAGGAGTTTTTGGGGGGATTATTATGCTGATAAAATCGAATATTTGACATTTTTAAAGTTTTTCAAAAGAAGATAGTCACTAAAGAAGTTCTGCTTTTGTTTGCACTGTTTTCCTTTTTGCATGAGAAAAAAAAATAGCCATGTACAGTAGTGAATGTGTAAAACTGCTTAAGTCTTCACCACAGCAGGAAAACTGTTTGATTTCCATCTTTCAGAAAGACACAAAAAAAACAACCCGCACACACACACATACACACGCACACAAAACATACGAGTAATAAATATCTCAGAAATAAATAACAGAGTGAATAAATTATAAATAAATACAAGGAGGAATACTAGGAAGGTGGCAGATTCCAGTGCATTGTCACTGGCATTTCCACCTCAGGTGAGTTCTCTGTTTTCTGTTTCCAGGACAGGAGGTCACTTCCAGAGACGAGGAGAGCTTCCTGCTCCTCTTCTACGACCCAGGTAACCAGACGGCCTGACAGAGCTGGGCCACGTAAAGCTCAGGGAGGTCACAGCATCCAGTAAGCATCAGGTTGAACTGCTTGGTTAAGGGGAATTAAACTGAGCAAACCCCCTTCCAGTGTTCTGTGTCTCTGGAGGACTGCTTCCAGACTGAGGTCTTGGCCTGGGCAGGACCAGCACGGTTAGGTGCTGGGAAGATGGGGTCGCTGGGCCAGACAGTTACGAGGGTCGCAAGGGGAGAGAAGGCTTCTGCTGCTGGACAGGACTGCGTTGTGTTCCTGGAGGTCTGCCACAAAAAATTTATGACTGAAAGGAGGCAGAGAGAAACAGGAGAAGAGAAGAAAAGGTTACTCCAAATATAAACGAAAAATGGAGCAGGTTAAAAAGTCAGAGTTAATCTTCTATAACATACAAGCATGGGAATAAGGGGGGGGGGCATGCGTAGCTGTAGAATAATATTGGTACCACTTACATCTGACACCTGCAGCAGGTAGCTTAGCAAAATACTGGAAACAGCTATCCAGCTCCTTGTTTCCAGTTTTTATGCTAAACTATACTAACTGCTAGTGACAGCTTCATATTTAGTGCATAGACATGAGTGGTGTCAATCCTCTCATTTAAGTTTAGGAACAAAGCAAATATGTGCAGTTCAGAAAGTCAACTCTTCCTTTTAAACAGGCCAGAGACAAGGGAAATGCTTCTCATACAGCAGGACGTCCTCGAGAAATCAAAACACGGCTGGAAAGAAATATAACAACAACAGTGACAGTGGAGCCAAACTAAAAAAAAAAAAAAATCACTGGATCAGCTCCCTATTAGCCTGCTAGCAGCACGTCAGTGTCTAAATAGATCACAGACCCTCCTTCCAGTGAACATCTCGACTTGTCAAAAAAATGTGTGTGAGCACCGGAAAAGGAAAACTGACAGTATCGGCCTGAGCGTGTATACAAAACGGCCATGCAAAACAACACATGCAAGGTGAAAAATAATTCATTCCCTGCTTTGCCCACTTAATTCCTACAATACAATACACCCCATCGTTTTCCATAATAGCAAATGTAAAAGGTTAATACTGAGAGACATGCGGGATCAATTATCCTACAACTAAACATGTGAAAAAGTCATTCTATATGACAAAGATGTGATATGGTGCCACTAGAATTTTATGCTGAGATAGATAGATAGATAGATAGATAGATAGATAGATAGATAGATAGATAGATAGATAGAGCTTAGTAAGCCTACTGCTAGCAGGTCTACAGCTTGTTACCTGCGTGCTAGGGAGGCTCTCCCTCGCCTTATTTGTGGGGAGAGTGGCGGTACTGAGGCAGGAGGCTGCTGACAATCTACAAGAAACTGATAAATTAGACAGATATACAAGTGGTGACACTCGGGGTTAGACAGCAGGTCAGAGAAAACAGGGTGGACAGGACAAGACAAGACAAGGCCTTGTCAGAGACAAAGAGACTGAACTCTACAGTTACCGAGACTCTTAAAGTGAAGCACCAGACTGATCCTGGTCACAGTTTTTCTCGGTACATTTCTATAGATTAATAGCACACTCAAAACCAGACTGAGTATAGCTCAAGGGACTGCCCAGTCTCATCTGACCACACTGACGGGACCGGTTACTGCACGGCTAGACAATCTGCGCTGGAAGTGGAAAACACAAAACCCCCCAAGAGACAGAGACAAGGACACTTTACACACACACACACACACACACACACACACACACACACACACACACACACACACACACACACACACACACAC
>JAVDPK010002835.1:155368-179041 GCA_034780415.1 Cichlasoma orientale
CACACACACACACACACACACACACACACACACACACACACACACACACACACACACACACACACACACACACTTGCCAATACAATATTATATTGATTTGCAAGGGCAAAAAAGACAAGGACGTGTACAGTGGAACAAATACTGAAAATCCAATCCTGCTCAGCCTCACCTGCTGCATACTGCCGTTGCATTTTTGGACTAAACCACGTCTTGTTTACTCACTTAACACTTAAACGTTTATGCCTTGCTTTTTTTAATCTTTAGTTTAAAGTGGTTCACTTGTAATATACATAATTACCTGACAGGGAAAGGGCGAGAGAGAGAATTCAAACAGCATTTGACTGAAAGTCTCAAAGAGGAAGCACATTTGATCAAACACTGCCATCTAGTGTTACGATATGGCCACACTGCAAAAAAGGACTGTACTACAACATAGTATTTTTTTTCTTTAATTAGTCACACACTGTGTAGGCTGAGGCACAGAAAAAAGACTTGACTGGTTTTCCTAATAGCCAGAACAGCACATTAACCATATAATAGTTAAACATGTGACAAATGAAGTCATGATCTGGAGAAATTGTGAGAAAGAAAATCTCAGCTGTAATTCATTTATCTGCCACAGGGAGGAGCCGTGAGTCACTAAAACTGATGTTACAGCTATTTTTGCTTGGCAGTCATTTTTTAAACACTTTCTATCATTCTGGGAGAATGTCGTCACATTTTATGGTAGCAGTTTTTCAAATGTAGATGTTTGATATCAAATTTGTATCTGGTATTTAAAAAAAAATCTCCTTAGTCAAACTTTAAATCTGCCTTAAAGACTGTTATGTGCCCAGATGTTGGATGATGGAGCACATGGGCTCCTTATGTATTTCCACACCAAAGACATATGAAACCACCTCTCCTATGCCACCTAATCCCGAGGCTTCTGGGAACTGTGTACACACCGAACACTGGTGTTGGGTGTGGCAACAATGATCAGTCATTGCCTTCTCTGGAGAAAAGATTTGCAGTCTAAAGTTAGCAACCTAGGATTTATCACAACGGGCTGGGACCCCAGAGAGAAACTGGAGTAAGCGCAGTTATGCAGAGGTGAGGCTGAGGATTGTTTCAGAAACTGAGGCTGACATCCACAAAGACATGGACAGACAGGTGGTTAGTGCTACACAGGGAAGATTATTAAGGGTCCAGGTGGTGTTTCGAGTGTGAGTGATGATGATGGAGTGCCTGTGGAGCCTGGTAGGGCTGGGGGGAAGTTGTGGGGGCACCTCTGCAACTTACTTTTGGTGGGCTGCTTTTTATCTTGGGCACTTTAGCACCACGGCTACGGTGTGTCTGCTCATGGTCGAACTCCAGATCCTCCAAGCGCTGGGTCAAGGCCAGTTTCTGCTGGATGGCCATCCGGAGGAGGGAGTTCAGTGTCTTCTTTTCATCCTCTGCCGCAGCTAGCTGCCTCTGCATCTCATCCAGCTGTGTAACATACTCATCACACCTACAGAGAGAGATTAACCACAATTCAATATTTATATAACTAGAACCAAATTCCATGTTTTTACCAAATATGTTCTTTACATTTAATTTTCTCATCTTAGCGGTGTCACATTTCCTGAGCTCTTCTCACCTTGTGGCAAACATGGCCCTGAGAGACGAGAAGGTGGCCGCGTCTTCTTTCAGAGCCTTCAGCTCGTTCCTTAGCTTCATCATGGTCTCTGTCACCATTGTCTTTTCATTTTCATACTTGCTCTTCAGATTAGCCAGCGCAACTTCTGCTGTCTGCAAAGGTGGACATCCTTCAGTTTTAATAGACCATACATTTTGTTTTTGTTTTTTTAAATCATATCATAAATGCATGGAAAATCCCCTTTTACCTGCTTATTGGCCTTGAGCACCAGCCTGAGTGTAGCTATCTGCTCTCTCTTAGTACTGAGGAGGGACTTGAGCTTGAGTATCTCCTCCATGCAGGACTCCTTGTCCTTGTCAAGCATGGGCGCCAACTCCCTAGCTGCAGCCCGTTGCCTGGATAGCTGCAGTGAACGGTCAACAGCCCTCTGCAGATGTTTAATCTGGTCTCTGATGATGGCATTTAGGTTATAGATATTCATTGGCTCCTTCCGCAGGTCCCCACCTGCATCTGAAGGTACTGGAGATGGGCAAGGAGAGATGCCGATAACCGGGGAACCAGTGTGGTTGCGGGTAGGGCTGCTATGGTAGGAGTCTCCTGGGTTGTGGTTTGTTGTCTCGTTATGTTGGGCGTCTTTGGATGGGGAGTCCATGGGGCTGCGTGGGCACTCTGAGGAGCAGGCTGCTGCTGCTGCTGCAAGGCGTCGGGCCAGGCGAGGTGAGAGCAAAGCCCGAGGATCCTCTGAGCCTTTGAGGCTGCCGCCACGTGTGATTCGGCTCTGGCGGTAGTAATCCAGCATGACACGGTTTGGCGTCTCATTGTTGCACAGACAGACATGGTGGTAGAGTTGTGCCAACTCCTCACTGAAGGTTACCAGCTCATCCTGGGCAGCGTTCAGCATGGCCTGGCTCTCTGAGGCAGTACTTGTAGATCCTCTGAGCTCCGCCTCCAGGCTTGTCACCCTTTCCCTGCTCTCACGATAACTTCGTTCCAATTGTGTCACCTGCTCAGAGAAAAATTAAAATGCATAAAAATGGAAACAATAATAACACAGTATGTTTGAATACTGAATGATTTTAGCATATGGAGCAAAACTGGAACAATACTGCACAAACCTGCTCAGTCAGTGCCTGGACCCTGTCGTCATCGTGGTTGTCTCCCTGTCCCTCCACTGCCTGGTTGTACTTCTCCTTCAGGGCCTTGAGCTCCGCTTTTAGGTCAATCACCTCTGTCACCGCCACCTTGTACTTACACTCGAGAATCTCAAACCCGTGGATATCGGGATCGTGGTGGCTATTGGCTGGCGGCGATAAGGACCCTCCATCAGGTTTTTCACTCTCTTGAGGGTCGTCAAGCTCTTTATCGCCATTGAAATGTTTCATGGCATTGACGCGCTCTGTGAGGTGATGGAGGCGCTCATTCTGTTCAGTCAGGGCTCCCTGTGTGTGCTGTAGTTGAGTCTGTGACTCCTGCAGGTTCATGAGCAGTGTTGCCTTCTCACGCTCCACCTGTATGACAAAAATGCAAAACAAAATGCATTTCATTTTCTACTTTCCAATGAAATGTAATTTGTGAGTGTCTTTTTCTTGCTTTAGCACGACATGTTAAGCCATGTTAAAGCAAGAAATCTGATTTTCGCGTTCTGAGATCTGACTATAAGAAAGTTATTGATCCAACTCTTAATCCCTAATGAAATATGATGAAGTAAGAATCCAAAATTGGAATGATAATTTCTTCCTTATCAACGCTCAGAAATTCAATATTGATTTTATAAAAGTCACCTGGAGATTATTGCTACTAAATTTACATCTTTCCCAAACTAATCAGCTCAAAAGAGAAAATTGATTAGTGAGTAATTGTGTTTACAGCGAAAGGCACACCACGAACATAGCAACCGCTAATCTAGTTTTCTCTTCCCCACTGGTGCTCAGCTGGATAAAAGATGTACAGTAATGACTTTATTTGCTTTTAGCGTGAACTTGATCCATCTATGATTTCACTGTCACTTAACATTACCATTCTCCACGACGAGTGTGTGTTGCACTCAAGTGGGTGTAAGAGAAAGCTAGTTCACCTTCATGTTCTATATTATATAAAATTTGTATTTATACATTCTTATATAGTAGCTTATCATGGTGTAAAGCTGGAACTAATAGTGTAAACATAAGTGCGCAATCCACAGCATTTTCCTTCACTGTTAGAAGCCTGTTGCCTCTAAAATAAAAGCAGAACTGGTCCGACTGTCTTGCAGCTGCATCCTTGCTCACTGAATGCTCCTTAGCATGTGTGGAAGCATACATAATATATAATGCATGATACAGACACTGCATGTGCATTAGCATGCTTCATAAAAAGCACTTACCAGATGGGCGCGAATGCCCTGAGCACCGGGGCCCTGATTTGAGTCTGAACATTTGTGATGTCATTCCTCTAGTCTTTCTCCACTTCTCATCTATATCTAATGTCAACGGAGGGATAAATTTACAATAACCTTAAATGAATGCCGTCACTATGGATTTTGTAATGTGTTCTATTTGATACAACGATCTAATTTAGAAGTTTTGTATCTATTAGGGTGAGCTGTTCTGGAGCATTTTTTCCTGGTTTACTTTGCCATTTCGCATTCTTACTTTTACCAGTCGATAACTGTACACAAGACTGCTTTCAGACTCCATTAGTCTTCACTCTAAAAACTGAAATATACTGTGGCAAAGGAGATCAATATGGCAGCGTTATAATCTGCTCTTTGTAGCCGATTTCGCCCCTCAACAATACATTGTCATTTGAACCCTCTGTGACGTTCAAATGACATCACAGTGTCCTTGAAATTGAAGACTCAATGACCCAAAGAGTCTGAACGATTTTCTGATTTCTAGCTGGGCTCTGGGCTCATTATGTGGGACTTTGATTTTCTATCAAATTTCCAAGGCATCTTCTTTTATGACACACCTGCAGCAGCTGCTGTTTAAGCTTCTGCATCTCTGACAGGTTAAGCTCGCTGAACAGATCCGGCACAGGGTGAAGGCCCTCTCCTTTCCGGCCGGGCCTGTAGTCCCCGTTCATCTTAGCCATCCCTGAGCCTGCGTGAAAGTGACCGTTGCAACGGTTGTTGTCCTCATTGTTGCCATTAGCAGCAGGGATGGTGCTGCCGTTCGTTCCGTTGGTCTCCTCGGGGAACTTGAGGCCCTCGACTCCAGTGACGGTTAGCGCCAGGTGGGCCCCTGCTCCGTAGACGCTGTCACTCAGGCTGATGTGATGGGCTAGTTCTTTCCTCAGATTGTTCTTCTGCTCGCGCTCAGTCTTGAGGGCATCCAGAGCTTCTTCTAACTGACCCTCAGAGATTTCCTTTAAGCGCAATGCATCGTCCAGCTGGCTGTTCAGAAGGACGGTCTCCTCCTCCAGCACCTTAATTTCATGTTTCAGTCCCTCGTACTCCACCTGAGGGAAACGGAGAGGGCATGTAGGAACAGTAAAATCATTTATTTTATTTAAACAGTTTCAGAGTGCATAAAATGTCTGTTTTTTTCAATTTTGGCATAGAAACACAGGACACACACTCACACCCAGTGGCACTCCCGTGTGTGTGTGTGTGTGTATTCTGTAAAGTCAGTAGTACTGTTGATAGCTTGTAGCCAGGCTAATAAAACACTCCTTTTCAGTTTATATGTTAAGACTATGACACTTCATCTAACCTTGTGTCTAGTTCCAACATAGATACTGCATGACTGAGTTCCTTTACAGGAAACACTGGAACACTCTATGGGAAATAAAGGTTGATGATTAAGCCAGTGAGATCATTGAGAGCACTGGTAAATTTAGGCGGGATGAGTGTGAGTCATTTAAAGCAATTGAGCCACCAATTTGCGATGCGTCTTATAAAGTGACGACAGATCTTTAAGAGGTAATTTTGCTTACATGTGGTATGCTTGAGAAATACATTTAGTGAGTGAGTGAAACTCTGCATGATGATGACACACAAAATCAAAAGCTATTAGGGTACAAACTGTTGATCCTTGTACTAACCTGGCTCTGCCTGAGTGCAGACACCAGTTTCTGAAGTGTGATGTTCTCCTCCTCCAGCTCTGTATAGTCTTGAAGCAGCCGGGTCTCTCTGAACTTGTACTCCTTGATCTCCTCCCTCATTCTGCTCCGCTGTAGCTCGAGCATCTCGTTACTCTGGAGTAGGAAAAACAGCGGTGACACTGACAGAGCCAGCCGAAGTACACGACATGCTAAATATGTCCTGTCGCTCTTGCCTCTCATTGCTAGCAAAAATGAGTTAAATCTGCAATGCGGTGTTGGCATTTTATATTTTTAATTTTTAATAGCTATGGCAAATTAATTTTAGATGACAGTTACTAGAATGTAACATTACATTTCTCATAACCATCACAGATGCCTGCACAAACAGCACACAGTGATCAGTAACCAAAACAGCTGTCACGTAAATGCAATATGCTGAATAGGCTTAAAACCTAACAGGCAAAGTGGTGCCCATGTAAACATAGTCAATATCAAATACAGTCCCATCAGCTTAAGATTGAATGACATGCACAGACTCATAATGCTGATGCATGTAGACATGACATGACTTTGCACAGCAGCGAAGGACTTTCTCAGTTGCTGCATACTTGTACTGTGCATACTTTTCATCCGAGCACATGCTTGGGATAAACCGTCCACGAGAGAACAACATGGACCACAAAAATCTATGGAGAGCAGGAGTTATTCGACAGCTTGCAGAATAGATTTAGACTTCAGCAAAATCAGCACCACCCACACTAGGAAGGATTGGAAGGAACTGCTAAGTGTGCTTAAAAAAAAAAAAACTATGAACCTAAACATGTTATTTTAAAGGTAATTATCTTGGGAAAGTGGTGATATCAGAGCAGCAAAATATATATTTTATTGGTCTCAGTTGTCATGTTTTGCAGGAGTTAGGACCCAAAAATCAGATTCCTAAGGCAGACACACGCAAACACAAAGGAAACAGTCATTTTAGTTGATTACAAAATCCAAAAATCTCAGTCCATAAAAGAAAACAAAGCTACATTTAAGGAAGAAAAAAAAAATGACAGAGAGCACACAGAGGACAACAAGGACAAAGGGAGGACTGAGGCTATATATACACACACAGACCTGATTAGGGGAATGGGGAGCATGCGGGTAAACATACAGGTGCACTCAATCAAAGGATAACGAGATAAAGGAAGTAAAACTAAATGCAAGACACAAAGGACAAAAGACTACCAAACTAAAACAGGACGTAACATAACACTGAGACGCAGCCTAAACAACACACAGAGAGGAGGAAACTAAAACCAGAAAGAAGCCAACCAGGAAAAAACAGTTATAAGAAAATTATTTTCTAATTTTAACACACAGCTGTACAGCTGCGTACAGCTCAATGCAACTAGTGGACAGAGGGCTCCTATGTAGTATAGACTACAAAATAATAAAGGATTTACAGTGTGTTTGTGCGTGTGCGTACTCCTTTTGCTGCAGAGCTGCCTGCAGCTCCCCTGCAGCTCTCTGTACATATGGCAGAAGTGCTGACCCAGAGACAGTGTCAGGAGTGGGTGGTTACACATATTGGCAGTGAATATGATGCTACTTTTAGAAGTGGCAAAAATCCTGAAACTGAAGACCTGAAATCCCACAGAAGCACAATTGGGCTGCTTTTGCAAATGCATTGCAAACACTTTTACACTAAATCTATATATAACAAAAAAAGACCATACCAAAAACACACAACACACATTTCTGGTTGATCTATGAGTAATCTCAATAACCTTCCTGCATTACATGTCAAATTGCATTTCATGATACTTAGCAGGGCATGCAAGCACACAGTATTAGAGGCCAATTATTACTGGCGCCAATCAGAGCCTCCAGCCACCATGGTCAGGGACAGAGCGGCACACAACACTGGCACTGTGCCTGCTGCAGGGCAGAGCTGGTCAGCCAAACCTCTGACCTGGAGTTCACAGCACATAGTGTGGCTGTTAAAAGCCATACAATGGTAACCACAACAGGGGCCCAGCCATGTTGTGTTCATTCATCCCTGCCATCACTGCTTCAGTGGTATTAGTGAATGAATACAAAATGTTTAGAACTTTAAAGTTTTGGCCTACGTCTCCTTCTTATGACATTAAAATGTATTATATAAGAAAACAGACCTACTTCACCCTCATGTAAAGAAATGCAGTGTCAACAACGGTTACTCAGTGATTTCAACCCATCTGGAAACCTTTATCAATTCTCATGTTCTCACTCATAGCTGCTATCTAAAAACTGACATCTAACTAAACTAACTAAATGTTAGTAGGGTTCCTGACAGGTTGCTTGAAATCTGCAACGACAAACCATCAAGCAAAAAAAAAAAAAAAAACGACCCAAAAACTTTTAATTAGATTTGGTCTGTGCTAAATGAAGCCCTCAGTGTCACTACAGCACCTGCCTCTCATGATGAAAGGAATCCTCCTCATTAATTGGCATCACATGTGCAAATGAGGATTTCAAAGAATAACAGAAGGCACTTCATAAGTATACTATCAAAGAGCAATACTCGTGGCTGAAACAGGTGGCATTTCTGCACAGGAACAACTCATCATACTGTATATACTACCTTCGCTAATCAGGTAGATACAATTGAGATGTTGATTTTGTTCCATATGCTCCATCAATGTGAATTTCTTGACTTATGGACCAGTTGTGAACTCTGACCTGAGACTATTACACATCCAAAGAATGAGTGAACCTCACAGTATCAAATTAGTGAATGAGAGTGCGTGTCCTGTGAGTGTAGTGCTGGTACTCTGGCCCTACACATGTGCCGAGCTCAGGGCATTTCACTTTAGATCCCAGCTTAGCACTGGATTTGCCCCCCACAATGGGGTCGTGGCCGCAGTGTCTGACCCCAGGTCGAACTTGTGTACTGCCCAACACAGTGGTTGCAGACATATATTCTTGTATAAGTATACACTTTGCACACATGCATATGCATACTGTTTCGTATTCTGTGTGAGGTTTGACCTCTTTCTGTCTGTCACAATGACCTCATGACCTCTGATAAACACACAGGTCTCATGTAAGTTAAAGAATAGAAAATACTAATCAGATTATGGAATTTTTATTTTGTTAAACTCAACTAATTTGCACATCTGAGAGAATTTGTGAGAGAATTTTAGGTGTTGGTACTGAAATACTAATGACTTTATTAGAATAATTATATGTCCAAATGAAATGCTGTTTACTCACATACACAGCACATTTAATTTCCTGTATTTTCTTTTTTAGCAGGTAATAAATCCTCTGCATGCTCTCTGCGTGCTGACAAACTCACCTCTCGCAGCTCCTGTACGAGTGCGTTGAGCCGCTCGTTCTCTGCCTGGGCGTTGGATGCCACAGAACGGCTAAGCGTCACCTCCGTCTGCAGCTCCAACAGACGGCCCATATAGTAGGCCTCCTTGGAGGCTGACTCCTGCAGCAGCGTCTCCTCATTGGTCTCCCCATCCTCTGCCACCTTCCGCTGGTTGGTGTAAGCCTGGCCAAATGCCTGAAGAGGTCAAAAAGGGAGGGAGGGAGGGATGGTCAGGAGAAGGGGGAACCGGTATTTCTGTAAAGTCAAAATTAAAATCACACTGATCCAAATCCTGTCAAACAGCATCAACATCCTAATCCACGCGATGGAAGGGATTAGCACCCACTGCCATGTAAATCTTACACATCTTTCCCAGCTGTGCGCGCCAGACAAGAGTCCCGCTGCACTTTTGACCACTGGCAGTACACTTGCAGGGGGTGTCCCTTAAGAATACCTGCTGTCTGTCGATATGGGTGATGTTTCACTGTGATCAATAGACACAGTGTTCCCATTTTCCTGACACAGGTTTTCACGGCACTGAAAGCTGACTTGTCATGATAAAAATCAAAGCAGGCATCAACAGAAAAAAAACATGCCAACCATAGCGGGCCTACTCGGTCAAAGTGTTGAAGTAAGTGTAAGTGTTCTCTGTCAGAGTTTCCTGAATATATACTGAATTTCATGACTGGTAACTGAACACTCTTTGACATCTATACAGCAACTGCTCTAGTGGTTCAATAAATACTCTGAACTATGCTTCACTTTTGCCACATATCATCAGGAGAAATGAGTTTGGTGCCTGCAGTGCGAGTGAGAGGAAATGGATCGATACCGCAGCGTCTGGAAAATATTTTATGCCTTGCATTTGCCACAAGAAACTCTAGACAATACAGTGTTGTCTACAGTATGTATAGTCATTGAACTCTTTAAATTGACCTTGCAACTTAAATAATGAAGAAGCCATTTATTTTGAACTAGATGTATTAATAATGTAGGCTTCCCAATCCCACCTCATCATAACATTTTCTCTGTTTGCCATGAATCATTTATTAGGCACACGTATCCATTATTTTGGAAAGACATAAGCCTACTGTGCAGCTGTCTTTTCTTCCCACCACAGAAGACATTTTTCATTTTTCTATTGACTGCTAATGAGCCAAGTAATTCACCTACTGCTGTGTTGAGGCTATATAACTTTGTTTACGGACCACCTCTTTCTCGCTTTCTGGATACTTATCAGTTAACCAGCAGGGCAAAGATAAAGGTCGGTATATTCAGTTATTGTCAACATTATCCTGCCATAATTGCATTTATGGTCAACAGACACATTTTTCCCATCTGTCGGTACAAGCTCACTTTTCATCTACGAGCTGTAAAACTGGTAAATAAAGAATATTCATTCATGCTGATTTCCTCACAGGGCATGTTAATGCAAATTCAACAGACCCTTTTATTATGTCTTTGAATTACAAATGTAGCAGTTAGCATATGAATAAGTGCCAGCAATAATCAGTCTGGTAAAATGCCTGTAAATACATAAAACATTCAGCCATTCAACCACAAAAACTGCACTCAAGGACTTTATTTGTAATGATTAAAAAACACTCATGCAACACATGCAACAACAACCAAAAAAAAGCTATATTATAATTTTTTTTATCATTTCCCCTCTTTATACATCTCTTTCTCTTTATTCTCTCACTCTCTCGTCACACTCCCTTGTACTCTCACCCTGGTGCCCCCACTCGGTCTCCAGGGAGTCACAGTGTGATTGTAGTGAATGATTAAGAGGAAGGGCCTCTGGAACAAAACAGCTGATTAATTCCAGGCACAGTGTGACTGAATGAGCTTGCATTCTTGCCTCGGATGAGAGGCTGTCAATCTTGGAGCAGGCCTCACAGCAACAGCTGGGCCCTACAGGAGAGAAAGTGAAAATCTGGTCCCCTGTCTGGACCACATTTTCTACAAAACCCTTTATCACAGCATTTATTTCCGAGGAAATTAGTGTTATTTTTCAGAAAAAGATTTGAAGAAAAGAGGGTCTGGCATTTTCCTTTGAGGCCTTCCCTCCAGGAAATTGCATCTCCCTTCATCACATTATAAACTTCTTGAGAAGCTCCTTTTAATTGCTTGAACGTACATCTTGCACAATTGGATCAAAGACTCCCTGCCAAGTGTTACCTTCTAGTAAAGGGAGAGTTTTAACACGCTCCCCTATGAAAGATTCCACGCAGTCCTAAAGTAAAAGATGATCAGCTTATTTTTTGTAGATTTACCTGCAGACTTTCAATACTCTTCAATCCCCCAAATGACACATTTAGTTTTTTTTATTAAGTTTTTCCCTACTGATAAACAGGTCAACTGATGGAAAGGCAGAACCGCAGACAGACTGGCCATTTGCTTCAGCAGCTCCTCATCCACAGAGAATCAGTGGATGTTGGATGTGCAATGAAAGCCAGATGGTTTCCCAACAGACCTCATTCATTGGATGAGCTGAGCTCCTGCAAGTCTTCTCCCTCCATCTGTGTACTACTCCTTCCCTCAAAGGGAACCACAGTGAGTGACATTGATTGCCCTGGCTTAGTGTTTACACATAAAGGAGAACAGTGTGCTGAAACCCTCCTGCTGCTGGTGTGCCATACAGCTTCTAGTGGGATAAAAAAAATATTGTGACAGGAGTGATTTTTTTTATGCTAATTACATGAACACAACTGCCAATATTGCATGCCATATGAATAAAGTGATGGATTCACAGTGCCCCTGTTTGTGTCCCAATTGGCAACCAAACACGTGAAAAACACTTGAGAAGATTAAAGTTTAATAACATTTCCTCAGGATGACATTAATATGGAGTCACTCATAGGCAGCCAGTTTGGATCTTTATACTGAAAACCACATAATGAGTGTTGAAGCACCACACTCGTATGTGCCTCAGTGGTCAAAGTCCAGACAATGGGTTCTATAGATATTCAACCCTGGGGCCATATAAGGAGAAGCAGGAAGAAGGAATAAACCTCGCCACCGCAGCAGTGTGAGAAGAGGAGTTTGTGTAACCCTAAAATCCTTCCCTGTCTGTTGGAGTCCCTAATGAGGAGTCAGGGGAGGGCCTCTGGGTGTGTGATCTCGCATTTTTGAGTGTGTACATACAGCAGGAATCTATTTTTACACCCAGGAGGTTAGAGGCCTGAACTATTGCTGCAGCAGCAATTAATCTTAAGAAAACTTTCATCATTAACAGGAGGGTTAATCTGTCGTACAGACAATGCTTAATTATAGATAGTAATGTACCGTAAAACTAGCACTGGATATACACTTGATTACATTTTCAAAGTCAAAGAGCAAAGCCTGGAGCTAAATGAACATGTTAGAAATGTGCAAAAATATGGACACAGGCAAGAGTAACAACCATTGAACAAATTGTATGATTTATTTATGTCCTTAATTCTAATTAACATGTACTGTTAACTAGATCATCTAACATTTTAATCATGAGCGTGACACCCTTAATGTCTCTCTCAGTTATGCGTAAGCAGAAATAAAAACATTAGTGAAGAAGCAAAATTCTTATGAGTAACATACACACACACACAAACAGACGTATACACACAATGTTGTGTTTTGGCCAGATGGTTGGCCCAGGCAGTCACATCAGGGATTTCAGTACCATGGAGAGAGACATGCAGTACATCCACTACCATGCAGCTGTCAGCGTCATGACTACTGCGCGTGTGCGTGTGTGTGTGCGTGTGCGTGTGCGTGTGTCTGATACTGTAGACAGACAAAGGGAGAGGAGAGACAGAGCACTGTGCAACATGTGCACCTGTATAACAGAGCATTGTAGCTGATGCATGGGTGATTTTATTTTTAGTTGATCCACTTTTTCCCTGTCACAAGTGCTTAAGAGAATGCCAAATAATTAATTCAATAAAAATTAAATAAAAATCCTCCCACTGCACTACTTCCAGAATAATCAAAACAAAAGGCTGGAATTTCACCAAAAAAAATAAATAAATAAAAAAAAAAAATATCACAAAAGCACAAGAACATCCCAAATGGAAAAGACATGAATCAAAAGCAGCGTGCGATGTCTCATCCTTCAGTCACCACAAGACATCACACACAAACACACATAAGCTGGCAGTAAGTGAATAAGACAAATATGCAAGATGTAGTCCTGACTCACTCACTCACTCCTTTGACAAACACTGTTTGACTGCTATACGCAAATTTTCTTTCTACCCCAACGATCATATTTCTGTGAAATATAAATTTTTATTTTAACTAAAATAGAAGAAAATATACCCATTGTTGCTGATATTCAGTTAATCATCTTTACATTATTTTGCAAACTCACAATTCAGTGTTCCTGTCTGTCTTTAAGGAATACTTAAGTTATTTAGTGTTGACATCAATAAAATGTAAACTTGCAAGATCGGATGAACAGCTGAGACTGAGAGCGCCTCATTTTTATTCTCTAATGTGGTTCAAACTTAAATGTTCATTCTAATGTTTCAAGGACCAGTTAAAATTGCCTATATGGCTTCAAAGTAATATCATCAAGGTTATTTCTTTCAAAACTAACAATATTGACCTCAGGGTCACAGATAGCATTCTTCTTATGATAAGTAAAATTTATGCTTAGTCTAACCAAATGTAATATTTTCAGTTTATATGTTGAATATCGTAAACCCATACTTTAGAACCACTGAAGAGGGTTTATGGGAAGCACCGCTCTGCCATATTTTGTCCTTTAACAAGGACAGAGACATGTCCTTGTTGGTTTCTAAGCAACAAGGAAAAGTGCCAAGTCAAGAGATCTGTCAAACACACAAGCACATTTCCACAAGTAAGGGGAAAGTGTGTAATCATAGCCAAGCAGGAATGGAGGTCAGCCAAACTGAAAGACACAAATAAAACAGAAGATGAAACGTATTTAAAAATCAGGTTGTTTTTTTTTTAGAACTATCAGTGCACAAAATTGGTATTTACAGTGCAAGCATTCTACTTCAAGTGTGTGTTTCTGTGCTTTAGGTCATCAGGAATACTCTACTGAATCAATAGGGATGTTTATAGGTTATAACTGTATTGTAGAGTGCACATGCATGCTCTATAGAACCTGTTAAATTTCCCTAGAGAGAGCTCCTCTGTCCATGAATTACAGTCTGCACAAACGCCAAGCTAGCATGAAATGAATGTTTTATAGATAATAATGGGGGTAAATAGCCCTGCTTACTGTTCCTCCTTACCAAAATGCTATTTAGTGCAGTAAAGCCTATTATTCCTCTTATGACAATATGCTATTATGCTGACAACTGAAGAATAAAAACATCTATAATGTAGGATAACAGCTGACAAATGCTTTCATATGCTTTAAAGTGGAAAATCAATGCCAGAAATCCACAATAGTGTCACATCTGCTGCTTGCTCACCAACACAATGACCAGAGAACACACTGTGTGTAACCAAGAGTTTTGCCAGGGGAACAAGCCGTGTCTTGTTAAAATGACGTGGCTTGTTTGAGATTAAATTTGGCCCAAGTCTGCTCCTGATAAGAAAGATGGTTAGATAATTTTCCAGAATGCCCATCACTTATGCATGCTCAGTTTGAACCTGACTGAGTAGACAGATTTGTCTGTCAGATCACAAATGAGTTTTTATTTGCTGTCCTCTCTCTTAAAATAGATCCTGATTTTCTCCTTTATCCAGATTTAAGATCACCATATTGAACCAGTGTGAAATTAAACAGCGGCCTACATGCCATTACTGCTCTGGAGATAGACCAATATACCACCCAGGAATCTGATTTGCAATTAAATAGGAAACAGTGACCAGTGTAAGTCAGCAGAAAGAAAAGCCACTAGAGGACTACCAAACTGCACAGACTGTACCAGCTTAAACTGTGTCATTCTCTTTGCTCGGTAATGTGCCCTCCAGGAGATCATGAGCTAGTCGACCACAAAAACACAGAGCGGAACCTTCAAGCCATTCCACCACACAAATACATATTCAAAAACACACATGGCTCGTACGTACACTTAGTCACTCTTCGTTCCTGCCTTTCACAAAGACGGAACAGTACGGAATATAAATAAAAAAGTAGTGAATGAGAATGAGAAGAGGAGGCTTTAATGGAGAGTACCCCTTGAATGTCCAAACACAGACAAAAGTAAGAAATAAAGAGGATTTTCAGCAAATCTGTCTTAAAGAATTTTTTTTTTCATCAATCCTGTGGAGGCTGCATCTTATGGGACTGAAAAACTAAGCCAGTACAAAAGTACCTAAAACTGCAGTATAAGGTACTTTTGTGGACAGCGAGAGATGGGGTACACGTCACCAATCTGTCGCAGGGCTAACAAATAGACAGGAACTTTCCTGTTTAAATATTATTTAGGTCAAAGCTAATTATCATTAGGGATGGGGATGACTAGTGGGTGCCAACTATGGTGTAGCTGTCTGCAAGGATTCACCAACAGTCTCTACATAAAAGATGAACATAGCCACTGTGACATCACCTATTGGCTAGTGAAGCCTCAACCTGAGCATTTTTGACCATGCTATCTTGAAATTTTGAAACTGGACATGATGATCGAGGGGTGTGAGGAACATACATCATTTGAGCGTGTAGTAAGTCACAAAGGAAGGTATACTTTACCTACTTTACTGTCTATTTTCAATTTCATTATCCCTGTATTTTACAAAGTTAATATAATGTATTCAATTAGAATTGAAATTTGTGAGTGAGACCATCAACTCATCTGATCAGTCTTTACTGAGGCCGTGGACTGAGTGAGCAGTAGGGTCATGTTCTTACAGAGTTCTATACAGTCAGACTTTTTTTGGTGCCCCAAGCTGGCCATCAGTAAGAATGCAGGCTTAAAGAGAATTATCTTCACTTTCCAGACCAAGACGCTGCAACTATACAGTCTATGTCTTCAACTCAGATAGGAGGGTCTTTGGTTTCTTAACAGGACTTTACTAACCAGTAGGTGATGCCATAGTGGCTATATACAACTTTTTCTACTGCTTATAGCCATACCACCCTGAGCACACCCAATCTCCTCTGATCTCGGAAGCTAAGCAGGGTTGGGCCTGGTTAGTATTTGAATGGGAGACTGCCTGGGAATACCAGGTGCTATATTAGGATGGCTGTAGAGCAGGTCATCTACTAGTTGGAAGGGTGGTGGTTTGATCCCTGGCTACTCCAGTGCCTGCTAAAGTATCCTTAGGCATGATACTGAACCCCAAGTTGCTCTCTGATGCATCTGTTGGAGTGTGAATGAGGCATGTGGTATAAAGCATTTTAAATGCTCAAAGATGAGTAGAAAAGCACTATATAAGAACCAGTCCATTTACTATATGGTGGGTGCAGTCTACCTTTAGCTGATATCTTAGCACTTTGCTCTCTTGTCCAAATAAGGTCACATTTCACTTCAAAACACCAAGATGGTGTTGGTTATAAAGCTAAGGTTAAGACTTCAAAATGCTGGTTCACATACTGCACCAATGGGTGACGTCACATGGTTATAAAAAAAAAAAAAAAAAAGTATTAAAGTATATTTCTAGAATAGTCCAGGGATTATGACTGCAAATAAGGCTTATTTCCTTTAGTAACTAAACAGCTAATTATTTACTGATTTACAGGTGGATTGTTTAGTTGATATTAAACATGGGGGGAAAAAAATGCCAAAGTATCTCTCACCAAAGAAACAAAGCAAATGTGCACTAGTTAAGATTACACAATTTTGCTTTAAGTAAACAATTAAGCCATCATCAAATGTGCTGACAGTAAAATATTTGGTTGTTTGATCAATTGATCAAGAACTAATTATTTATGCTTCATAGGAAATAACAGCATGATGCGCATTAGGTTTTTCCTCATACTCGTCTGCACAAGCAATAACAGTAACATTTAATGTCAGTGACCTATGTGGAATGTGTGCTGAAGCCAAATAATGTTCAGAGACTCTGCAGCCCAGATTGGATAGTTTTGCATCTGAGGGTGAATATATTGCGCATGCAGGTATGTAACTGTGACTAAGTGAATGTGCTGTAAGGTAATCCAAACAAATCCTCTCCCTCGGCATACAACCTAATAAACACAGTGATTCACTCAGAGGTTTATGAGCAATAGATTAGCAAAAATAAAAATCTCTTGAAACCACCATTAAAGTAAAAAGTGGCCAGTTTTAATGTTATTTAATTTAGCTTTTTGATAATCCTTTCTGCTTTTAATAAGTTTTCCATTTATGTCCTAAAGTTTAAAGTCCTAAAGTGGTTTTCCTTTTATTAAAATCATCCCAAATGACCACCACACACTATTTTCTTAAGTAGTCAGGCAAAGAAGACCTCTAATAAAACAGCAGTCTGTGTCTCCTTTTCTTTACACATTACCTCTGTCCATCCTACTGTCCTTTTTTTCCCCAGGTGGTGTAACAAAAAACCTGAAACCTAAGCAACAATAACTACAACATCTAACCGGTGAGTGTGGGGGAATGTGCTAAGAATAATAAAAAGAAGTGACTGAAAGCTCGTAGGCTGATTGATAATCTGTATTAGTTCCTGTAGACACACCCAGACAAGGAGCCAGAGGCATAAAAACAGAGAGCGACACAAAGAGCAGCTTCATCTGATAAAACAGTCTCCCCTCTCTGTACTCGGTCTCGCCTGATGAAGAGGACTCGGCCAAGCCAGACAAATAGAGACTACAATGGGGAGGCTAGCCTGCACACAGTGACCCTCTTGGTATTGATGGATGGAGCCTCGGGATGACTCGGTGCTTTTGTGCAGCCACAGGACAACGCCAAATGTGTTGACCTTGAATCCTTGCAAAAGGTACTAAATAAAATACATATTCAGGCACATGAAAGCCCTAAGTATACTATCCACTATGTGTTATAGGTTGTTATATCTATGTTTTTCCTTCTTTTGCATGTAATGTTTTTCTTGCCAAAATGGCTTGTTGTTATTATGCTTAATAACTGATCAAAAGTTTGGAGCCAAACTAAAAATATTTGAGATTAACTGACAATAAAAACATTTTATGTGCAAGTCATGAAAAAAAAAAGACTTTATCACATTAAGGCCTATTATGCCCATATTCAGAATTTTCTTTAAACCCTGGCACAGCACACAAAACTATGCTGTATTATATACACATCCTTCTTCTTTTAGTTTCATAACCTTACTTGATGCCATCACCACTGTTATTGTAAATGGGGTTAATTAAATAGGTTAACTATGAACAGTCTAACTCCATACATCCTCTAATAGGGTCGAAGTGACAAAGACATCTCTGACCCTATTCTGTGTGGCACACTCATCACAAGCACATGTTTGGGTGTGCAAGTGCTCATGCATGCCTCTGTGTGTGAGAATAGTGACAAGGCAGAGGATAGGCAGGATCATGCGCATTTCCAAGCGCCCTTTGTGGATAAAATGGCCTCCGGTCATCGAGATAAAAGGATTCTATTTATCTGGCATGCTGGGATGAGGAGCATGGAATAAGAATATACTGTAGATGAAACTCAATAGCTCTGTCTAGACAAAAACCAAGGCTGAACAACCGCAGTCAGTGATGCATTAAATTCTGACTTAGAAGTCCAATTTGATTCACATAAACAATAAATTTTGACAGCACACGGACTAAATTTAGTGTTTTTTCCTTGTGAGAGGATTGACTGATTTTTTGCTACAGTCTCAGAGTTTTGCAGCACACACAGCTAAAGTAGACAACTAATCGATACAGCGGCCTGCAGGCAGGGGAGTCCTGTTCTTACTACATTTCACTGCAGCAAAAAGGAGCATTCTATAAAAAACGTAATCTATGCAGGACTGCGCAGGCCTGAAGCGTCTCTGCAGATTCATTAAGCCATTTTCTCTTTGACAAAAAGAAAAGAACAATTGTTACACTGAAGCAACTGAAACTGGTGTTCTCTCCTTGTATTCTGCTGACACAGTGTATATACAATAAGCACTCCACACTTCTGTGTCTCCTCCCCTTTTTCTCCATTGCGTCAACACAACCATAAAAACCTGAAACAACAAAGAGAGCCTGGTTGAGGGGTTGGAATCACTCAACACCACTACAATATCCTGCCACCCCCTCCCTCTGCGCTCTCAATCACAACATCCGCACCCAAGCCTCCTGCCTCTCTTGTTGCACACACTGGGAAAAGAAAAAAAAAAAAAGTGGTGGTGGGGGAGCTGCGTGCACATGCAGGACGCAGAGGCCTGAAGTGTGGCTCACATTCAAAGACAAATGACCTCCCCTTCAGGTGCCAGAAAAACACACACAACAATGCTCCACATAAACAACAGAAACCACACTCAAGGGCACACAGGTCCTTATCTATATGCTTGACTGCATCCCTGAGCCTGTTGCTAGGGTCACAGGTCAGCATTAGCAAAAACTACACACAACTCACAGCACACTGCTTTCTTGGCTTTATTTCCATGGATGTCAACTATCCAAGAGGCAAAGGTGCCAAAAAACTGTTTGATTGCTTATAAAAGCGCCATAGGTTACTGATTATACAGTTATTTTGTCCGGGTGTGAAGATATTAAATGGAATCTGTCAGATGTGTTTAAGCAGCAGTCAGTGATTTCTATAATACAGCCTACGCTACACAACAGAGTTCAGTGTAGCTCAGACATGATATGTTTTCACCACGCCGAGCAGAAATCAATGCATAATTCCCACTTCACTTCAGGGGGGGGACTGTAGAGGAATAATGAGATGAGGAGGGGTATGCAGGGCTGATGATGTAGTGCACAGCTAGAAGAGAGGAGCACCACCATCTCATGAGGTATTGATTCAGCCCTTCTGTCCATGTTTACTGCCTTCCATGAACCCCTGCCAGTGTAAAACAGGAGCAAAAGGAAAAGGGGGAAGGAGAAGGGAGAAAACCTGTAATGCATCCTTTCTCCGCGTGCAGTCGCAGTAGACAGATTTACAACCATTGTTGCTTTTTCTTTTTTTGATTGACTCAAAAGGGTGAAATGTTAAGTATTCAAGTTCTGCTAATCCTTTTAATCAGTGTTCCTTTTTTCCTATTATAGTCACAGTCCTAATTAAGGAACAAGATGTGCACAGGAGGGTCAAATATTCAGCCAAACTCAGGAGTCAGGTGTGCTTCATTTTGACTACAATTACTGAAGAAAACAGTTCAGTACTTGAAAAAGTGAATCTTTAATGTATATTCACATTGCACTGTTCCATTTCTGCTTAAGAAACTGAAGAACGTCGCAGAGATTGCTCACCATGCTCTGCAATTCATTCTGAAAGAGGTTTATTTAAGCAATTTTTCACATCCTAATCTCTAGCCCCCGATCACTGAGGAATGGCATATCATATTAATTTGACTTATGCAAATCCACCAAGAAACTGACTGTTAACCAGTTATTCAGTGTGGAACTAGGATCCACAAACAGTGACGAAAGGGCAAGCCATTTAATTAAGGCCCACAGACATACACAAACACACAAGGAAGCCTAGCAGATGCTGCATCAAAGAATGAGGGGAAGAGAGCACTATTTATACACAAAGGGGTAATCAGGAAATAGGCCAGAGGCGAGTAATGAGACACAGGTGAAGGTAATCAAAGAGAATTAGACAGAAGGGTGAAGTAAAAGTAAACACAAGTAACTACCAAAATACTACAGGATGTGAGAACTGTGACTAAATGGGGAAATGCAGACAATGAGCTTAACATAGGGGAGTTCATAAAAGAGGGTGGGACAGGAAACATTAAAGGAATAAAGTAAACCTTAATACAAACTGGACCTATGAACTAAAGGCTTATCATATATAGACTCAAGGTGAAAAATAATAAACAAAATAAGAACCTTAAATAAGGAAGTCAAGATCCAAAAACCTCAACACAACACAAACAACACAGGGATCACTGACAAGCATAATCTACTGTATCGTGTTCCTCTTTCCCCCTTTCTCATTTCCCAGTTTGCACTCCCTTGTTTTCTTTCCCTGCTCCCTCTTCTCCAAATGCTTTTTGGGAATTGGGACATCCTTGATGGTGTACTGAGATCAATTTCCAGGTCACAGGCAGGAAAACAGAGGAGAAAGGAGACGAGGCATAAATTAGAGAAATGGGAAAAGCCCCTTGAGACAATAAGAACTCAGGTAGGGATACGACAAAAGTCCCTAAACACCAAGCTTGCGGATTTCTAGAAATCAGATGACACTTCAGAGTTCTCAGTTTTTACATCCTCAATTCATTTCCGAGCCTCCTCTCCTGGTGCGTTGGCCCTTCCGACCAGAGACATGAACTGAGAAGATGAAGACGAGATATGAGGAGAGAGGATGAGGCAACAGTCATTACTTAAAATGAGATCCTTGCTTCAGAGCTTAATTTTAAAGTGATGTCAATTAAACATGACATGTGGCACAGCTGCATCTTGTGAGTGCTGTTTTTGTTCAACTCAGATGAACATCACCGTGTTCTTATATCCTGACATATTCCTATTTTTATGAAATTCACAGTTTAGCATAATGTTACAAGAACGTGTATATAATAATTTTTTTTGTTGCTTTTTTTATTTATCACACATGCTGGAGAAGAGAAAAAAACGATTTCATGGTACAGTCGATCATCTTCGATAGCACAGCTTATGAAGGAGCACATGTTCGTATAATCCAGCTCAGTCTCACGCTTCTTTGGGAAAGACAGATAAACCTGTGCATTCTTGTTCAGTAGTTTTCTGCTCTCCTTGCTCTTCTCTCCTCTACATGCATTTTACAAATTAAGACATCCTTGAAGAGCCACTTCAGGCAGTAGGACAGAGGTGATGAGGAGAGAGAACATGAGGAGGCACCAAAT
The DNA here is from genome assembly GCA_034780415.1 of Cichlasoma orientale. Taxonomy (NCBI): domain Eukaryota; kingdom Metazoa; phylum Chordata; class Actinopteri; order Cichliformes; family Cichlidae; genus Cichlasoma; species Cichlasoma orientale. The sequence continues at coordinate 177,190 of JAVDPK010002835.1, forward strand.
AGAGAATTGAGAAAAGTCCCACCTATTTCTCTCGTGGATGTCTGTAAATATGAAGGTGTCTAAATAGTTTTGCATCCCATAAATCATCACCACTAACAACCACTAGGAGAAATAACTCCTTCCAAAGTGCCACTGATAGCTTGGCTAACATGACAGTAACATAGTTTCATAACAAATCCTAAGAGTTTGCTCACTTTTTCCTTTTTATTTTGTCTCTACATAAAAGGGAAATGACCACCATACAATAGACTTCTCCTTCATTTCTGATTGTTAGCTTTCAGAGAATCGTAGCTGGTTGTACGTGTGCAACACATTGTGATGTAAATTTTCCACTAAAGTCCAAATGTTTTCAGCTCTCTCAGTTCTCTTCTCTATGTGCTTTGCTTGGTGTGAATGTGAGCCTCAGATATTAAGTGCAACAGAGTTTTGAACCTGTCTGCTGATGAAGTATAAACCTAAAAAAAAAAAAGGTGCCGAGTCTGTTTGCATTATGTTCTGCTTATGTTCCACTTATTTGATAAGAAAATTTCATGCTGATCTGATGAATCATTACTCAACTTTTCTTCTTTGGTCTTTCAAATTACCATGTGAAGATTTTGATGCAGATCTCAGCTGGCATTTTTCATGGCCCAAAGCAGAGAGAACAGAACTGACCTGTGAACTGCCTGTTCCCAACTTATCACAAATGTCAATTCTTCTGCAGGCTTCTGATTTGGAAGAACCAAAAGATGACTTATGACAGTAGCTGAAATCGCTAACTTATATTTCACATGCTTCTACAGACCGATGAGTTGTAGGTGTTCAAAACTCTTTGGACATTTTTATTTAACTAAACCAAATAAGTAAACCTATTATGAAATGATTTTACGAGTACAGTGATGCTCTTCTAATACTTAAAGATAATTTCAAGCTTTGTTGACAGTGTGTTTAACTATAAAGCATATAAACACACCGCTCAGATGATGGAGGTTATTCTGCTCTGCTGTGATGGCATCCTCTTGCTTCTGCCTCCTACTGAGGTTGATCTGCCCAGAGATAGCATTAACAAGCCAGGGCCACAGGATAGCGATGTCTCTGTCACTGCTTAGGCAGCTATCCAGAGACATACAGTACATACACACAACGAAACAAGGAATGAGCAACTAATTGGGCCGCGAGGCAAAGCGAAAGACGGGGAGGGAAGGAGAGACCTGGGTGAGGGGAAAATGTAGGCAAGGAATGGACACTACAGAACAAAAAGAAAAAAAATCTGTATTCGGTGCCAAAACATGCTCCTGGGCCCTGCAGGAAGCAAAGAGATGCACGCAGTTGTTTCAGAAGAAGCAATGATATGATGAATTTTACTGCATCAGTTTTCTTCCAAAGGACAAGGCTCATCATCATCAACAACAACAACAACAAAACCCCAACATGTCTAAAAAAAAGTAGGCATTAGTGCATGGAGAATTTTTGATCTATTTGCCTGGAGGATGTTGATCTGTCACGTCACATCAAGACTTTCCATACTCAAGTTATTGTGGCTCATGTTAAACAAAATCAGATGCAAATCACAGTCAGATACTCACACAAATACAAGTTCTTTGTTTTTTGTTTTTTTTTTTACATCAAGCCCAAATTAGTCCTGTGTTACAGCATCTGAGATACTTGTGTCTTGCACAGGTTTCCCCATGTGTTTAGTTTGTGAGCTGAGTGTGTAGCACAAGCAGTGCTCTAATCAGTGTCTCTCCACCAGCTGGGACCTGGACTGAGGGCAAAGAACTCGAACACAGAGGACATACAGTACTGTGTGTGTGTGTGTGTGTGTGTGTGTGTGTGTGTGTGTGTGTGTGTGTGTGTGTGTGTGTGTGTGTGT
>JAVDPK010002835.1:179141-203676 GCA_034780415.1 Cichlasoma orientale
TGTGTGTGTGTGTGTGTGTGTGTGTGTGTGTGTGTGTGTGTGTGTGTGTGTGTGTGTGTGTGTGTGTGTGAGAGACCACAGGACATATGCAAACACAGCAGGAACATGCCTGCAACTCTTGGTACCTTGGACATACATGCATGCAGACACAATGGCATATGGTCTGTGTGGCATCTGGATAACACACCAAATAACAAGTACACGCTTCAAGTATTTGCTCTTCGCTTCTACAAGTATGATATAGTTGTCTACTGTTAGTTTCCAGGCTATGGAGACAATATACTGTAAAACATAGAACAACTTAACAAAAACAAAACTGACTGAATGAAAAAAATATACTTATTCTAAAATAAAAAAGTGACTCACTTTCACAGTTATGAGGCATTCTATTCCACTCAGTCCCAGAGCCAATTCAGTTCTAGTTTCTGTGCGCTTTTATGATGCACCTCTCCTGAGTACAGGAAGAGCAGATGTGATGTTATTGAAGTGGCAGGTTTGCACTCTGCCATTTGGTCTCTTATTCATAGAAGTGTGCAACAGACACATAGGATCCTGGAGGTGTTTTACAGCTGAAGTAATATCACATACAGAAAATGTTGCCTCTGTCGAGCAAGAGCTCGATCAGACAGGCAGACAGATGTGTACAGATCACAACACTGAGGTGGACGGTATTTTCCTTGCTGACCTGATGTTATTTCTGAGTTAAAACCAAAGTTTGACTACAAAAGTTACAACTAAACTGATGAATAATTTATGAATTGCTACCTATGCTACCTACAGTACTGCTTAAAAACAGCTGATGTGCTTAATTTCACTTTTAGTGGCTGCTTCATCTCTCACAGCCAGTCCTTCCAGTATAGTTTATTCTAATCATTTCCCCTCTTAACACACAGCTATGTCTTTATATTTCTTCTTTATTCTCAACATATTCTCCACCATAGCCATCGACGCCCATCACTCTGTAATCCATAAGTGTGAGTTATCAGCATGGCAGTGCTGAGCTGCTGGCTGTATCAGACTGTCTCCTCAGCTTTCTTGCTGTGCTGTTATCTGCACTATGATCATTCGGATTCTGCATGCGTGTCAAACTAAAAATGTTCTGCTAAGCAGTGGAATAAAAGGGCATGGGATATAAAGTATAAATATAAGCTGGCATGCAAAATGTAATGTGGTAAGTGCTGCTCGACATACTGCGTGGTCAGGTCATGTGATCCTATCATGATTTTTTTATTTGGCTATATTTGGCGTTCCAGTTGCATAAGAAAGAGCCACTGATGGAGTTCAATGATATATCTCTGACAGGACTCACACACTGAAAACAGAGTTGTGCTGGATTAATGTGGATGTTTTAGTGGTCGATTTCAAATAAGCTACAAGTGAACCAGGATCAGTACAGATCTTATGTGAAAAACTGAAACAATGAAACGACTAAATTAAGAGAATTACTTTGATCGGGGGTTTTGGCTATATTTGAAACATTTGATATATCAAAAAGATTACCTATAACACATATAGTCCTTGACTATAGGCTATTTGCTTTCTGAAAAATTAAACAAGGTGTTAAAAGTTGGTTATGTGACTGCTTAACACAACAAAAACCTTAACTTAATACTTTCACAAACACTTTTCTTGTGACTAGATGACTATTATGTTAGACCGGGTGTTCAAGCGATAATAGTTAACTCCATGTAATTAAAGATGAGGCCTCTCCCATTGGCATCAAAGTGCAAGTATCCACAGTTTCAGCTCCTACTTCCCATGGCCCAATCTCAAGAGGCGACCTTGAACCGGGGAGCACTGTCAGCATCTGCCTCTTGCTACATGTATGCACTGAGTAAATCTACACCCTGCATTCATTATTCAGGTTGAGACACAGCATTTTTTTTCACTTAATTTTTTTTTTCACTACCAAGACCTGTACATCATATTGACAAGATCTTGCATCTTCACAGCATGTTTTGAGCTCCCTGTATCTCTGCACTTCATTTTCTGAAAATCCTTATATTATAAATAAGATCAGTGGATAACTGAGCCATCACAGAACCTGTAGTGAAATACCCTGACGATCAAATTAGGCCTACTATAGAAAAAAAATCTATCTAAACACAAAAAGCTCTTAAAAGAATTGCCTTAAAGTAATAACTCTAATTTCCATGGAAGGGACCTCAAAACAAAGAAATGGCCGGTCTGGGAACTGAACTGGACTGTTATTGTATGCTCGGAATTCCGACACTGTGATGCTCAATATGCCCACTGCACACAATGTGTTTACATTATAACTTATTCATAAAGGATACCGTCTTATACATTTTCCACCTGGAGGATTTTCAACTACATCACATTTAAGTGATATTAAGCTATCCCTCCTCTTTTGATGGGGGCCCTGCTAATTGCCACCCCCACTCTCGCATCGCCCTGGATGCCAAACAGGTTTACAGATACCCGCTGAGCGTCACTCATTGGAGGTGCAGGCAAGTCACACACCTAACTGCGGTGTTTTCCCCTCCCTACAGAATTAAAAACACAGCCACCTCCTTCTCCTCTTACCTCCTGTAATTGCTCCAACTCCTTCCTGAGGGTTTCTTGCTCGGTCTCTAGCTCAACATACTTCTGCTTCAACGCCTGGTTCTCCTCCAGGACAGCTAAACCGCACTCTGCAGCCCTGATCTTTTCCCGGTTCGCCTCGGCCAGTTCCTGCGCGAGCCGCTCTACCTCGGCCCGGTACTGATCCACCGATTCCCCGCATCCTCCACCCGCGGCCATCGCCCCTCTCTCTCTCTCCCTCGTTCGCTGCGCCTCCAAGTTATATATCCCCCCTTGCCCGTCTGCGGTTCCCCCTGTCTCTCCGCCGCTTTGGACAGAGGTAGATGAGCCAGATAGGCGGGCGGAGGCTGAGAGATGATGAATATCCGCCCCCCCTCTCTCTAGTGAGAGCCAGCTGCAGAGGCGACTGAAAACGAAACGCAAAGTACAAAAGAAATCTGTGTTGTATACTTCAGTATTCTCAACAACATCCAACAGCTGATAAAAGGCTTTAAATAAATTACTGATGAAGCCTTTCAATTTAAAATCAGGTCAGTGTTGTCTTCTGTTTGACACTCAGCAAAACTGAGAGCATCAATTCTGCTTATTCATGGATGCAAGAGCGCCATTTGTCGGTCACTCTGATGTATTGCATCCTATTTGCATGAGCGTCCATATGCATACTCCTGGGATTTCAGTACTATGGATGGAGGGTCTTCAGTATTTACTGAGTAACTGACGTCATACCATTTTGTTTGTTTTGGTAAGCTTATGTTTGAATGGTTACAAAGCATACATTGTTTCTTCTTTAGGCTGCTCCAAATATTTATCGAAATAAATAGCAATACAATTTAATGCAGAATTTGAAGCTTAATTGACTTTGGATAAATATATGAAAGAGTTAAACTGAAGCTTGATGAATTTTCAACACTTTATTAGTCAAGCAGGTGCAGCTTTGATGCCATGTACTTATAAGCTAGAACAAAAATCTGCATACGACTACTGGTATACATATAGTACACTAAAATGTCATTGCAGATATATCAGGGATAATACATCAAATACTCAAAAAACAACAAAATATAAAGTCACTCTCAGGTTGTATTTATTCCATGTAAGTTCTCTGTGTCCGTTGTATTTAAACTGAGCTCAAGCAGCAGCTTGATGGCATTTTTATTGCATCACTGGCACCGATATGCTTTTAATACCAGACGGGAGTCCTGATGTAGATCAGTGTCTAAGTGAAGAAAGTTCTTTTTGCAGTTTCAAAGACTGGCATATACTTTGGGTAGTCTCTTCCTGTGTTGATTCCTTTATGGCACTTATGACCAGTGATGTCTCTTAATTACATGGAAAATATGTTGCATTCTAGGTAAGTGGGTGAAGCTGATCATTCTTGGGCCTTTCAAACTCAGACAATAAAAGATAAAAGGAAGACAAATCAAACAGTGACAAAGTATAAAACAGTAAATCAAGATAAAATGTGAATAAACATTAAGAAAACTTTTGATAAAAAAAAAAATATTACCAAAGCTATTTGACATTTGGTAATCTGTATGGTCTCAGTAAGCATGGTTTCCATGGAAGTAAACACAGTCTACTATAGATGCCAGTTTAGAAATGCAATAGCAAAACCCACATAAAATAATGGTTATACAAGCATGGTCAAGGTTGCTGTTTTTTCTCTTTCCACCAACTATTTTTATCCCCTTACTATAACTCCCCCCCCCCTTCCCCCCGGTGTAGCCAGCAGTGTGGTTTATCTTACTGTACAGCAAACACATGCAATAAAGTAAGATAAGAACAGGGTGAAAAGTTTAACTGTACTCAGAGCCTTGTTAAACGTAATCAGTTATGACCCTGTCAAGTCAGTTATTGAACTGATAGCGAAGGCGACGCTGTTTTATCGTTCTTATAATTGGTAATTATTTGAGAACTGGCCTATGCAACACTTCTCAGAAGAAAAAAACCAAAAAAAAAAAAACCCAAATTGACGCAAGGTTTCAAGGTGAATGGTATGGATGAGTTGCTGGGGGGAAGGCCATGAAAAATACTTACAGAATACAAATATATAACGTTTGCTTTATAAAGGAACAAGAGCGAATCAAAACATTTCACTCTTAATTTAATCTAGAGCGCAAATATTTGCACACCTCTATAGCCCCAATATACAGTCATAATTCACCCTGAATTTCTCCTTTGATCCCACATGTTATCTAAGGCTGACCTGCCAATAACCTCAAGTTATAAGCCCAAATTAAGATAAGAACAGGTTGTCAGAAAGTCAAACAGATGAACAGGTCATGTCTGTATCTCATCGCTGACAAGGAAGTGTGGTGTCATGAAAAAAAGCTAAATGCTCTGCTGCACGGTAACACTGCAGTGACACGGCTCTATCTACCAAGAAATATATCACAGTACAGAATGCCCTCAAACCTTTATCTGTACAAATACATCAGCACAGACTAGTCACAAGGTCTGTTATTTCATGTGTAGCCATCAGAATATTTTGAGTAATCAGCTTTATTGAAATGAAAAAAACAAAAACCATTCTCAGCTCATAAAAAGCACCCTTATTTCAGCTTCATATACATCTGCAGTTTTTTTTACAGATCGCATTCTGCTTTTACATTTGTGCATCACCACAAATTATTATTATTATTATTATTATTTAGTTAATAACTAAAACACTTTGAGGGGGGAAAAAAAGTGTCGTGCGAGAATAGCGAAGGTGCTATCGTTCTGTACCCAGCATGTCAAAAAAGAGTGTCCTGTGACCCGGGGAATGCGCTCTGGTCAGCACAGCTGGTGTTGTTGATGAGCTGAAGTACAGCCTTGATTGAAGAGGTTTGGGTAAGCAGCAAGGCAGGCAGCACACTGTCTGCAGCTGGGCCTTCTGTGAGAGCGGAGAAAGTGCACACCAATGAGATATTTATCTCATAGAAATAACCAAGATATTCTCCTCACGAATACCACAGTACGGCCATTTTCGATTAAATACAACAATGGCTCTTACTAAGATAGTCATGTTATATACAGATACACTTTATTAAAAGATTAAATCATTTAAATGTGTTTTAACTGCCTTTTAAGTGTCTGTGCTTCATTTCTTTATTGGAAAGGGCTTTGAGTATGAGGGATGCCCTATAATGGAACATGTTTGGGAGTAATATACGTAGAGTTTACAAAAAATACATCTCACCTCATGATAAAGCAGGTGAAGATTGGACGAAAGCAAGTGCCGTCTGGTGATCAGCTCTATATCTTTGAGGGTTTCGACCTTCCTCCATTTGGCCCTGCGGTTTTGGAACCAAATCTGAAGCACAGCAACACATGTAAGGACCATACATTTATTTAGAAAAATAAAATATACTTTACTAATACTAATACAACTATGAAGAAAAGTAAATGGAGTTCATTTACGTATATTGAGCCAATCCACAATCAAAGTAATCTCAGGGCATTTTACACTGAAGTGTATGACTTGGTCAACACTAACCCTCGGATTGTGTGATTTGGATAATTTGAGTTTAGATCTAATGATTTTAAGTGTGTGCTCTAATCTTGCCTCACCTTATCATTAATCATTGGCTTGTGCAAGAATTCTGTCCAAAGACCATTACTGTTTTTCCACTAATGACTATTTAGTGCAATCAGTCTACTATTTCACAGCATTTACATCACCTCAGTTTGAGGTATTGACTAAATAAGTGTGAGCAGTAAATCAGCTGTAAAATGACAGTTTGAGTGTTTAGAGTTTGCCGATCGGCTCAAATGTAAATAACATAAATTAATGACTGATGAAAGGCTTTGACAAGAAAAAAACAAAGATGGCAATGTTGTGCCGATAACAATATTTTTCTGTTTATGCGGACATTATTAAAAAATCTAAAAACTTTAAGATAAAAAAGCCAACGGTGAACCGAGCAAAAGCAGCAGTGTGTGCCCGACCTGTATTCGGCCCTCGGTGAGGTGCAGGTGAGAGGCCAGCTGGTCTCTGGTGCTAATGTCTGGGTAGTGAGTCTGCTGGAAAACCTTCTCCAGCTCCTGCACCTGGAATGGTGTGAAAGTGACCCTGGTTTGCCTCTTTTTTCTTTGATCTGTGAACAAACAATTGCCAGTGTCACCTTCACCATTACAGTCTTTTAAACATATGATGGTAAAGAAGCGGCTCATTGTCAAAGAGAGTATTTCTTGTATCTACTTTTTCTATTTATTTATACAAGTAGTACTCACTCTTGTAGTCTCCAGTAGCTTTTGGAGCCTCTTCAAGTAGTCTAATTTCTATCGAGAGAGAGAGAACATTTCAACATCGAAAGGAACACAGGTTTTCTGACAATATTAGCTTTTACAGTAAGAATTAAAAACATACCTGTACATGGGTGCTGGTTATATACTTGGTTGTTTTCTTTGATAACAGACCAGTTACAAGGAACTCCACTTTCTCTCCTGACATATGAGGGTCTTTTCAGAATTTCTTCAATTGAATGGGGTATTTTTTTTCCTGGCTGAGACTCCGTTCCTTTGTCGATTCGGGATGGCTCTTTTTCTGTGTCCGCTCTCTTCCATATTTCCATCATTTTATCTACTGCCATCAGCATATCTGTTATTATATGTCCCTTTTTAGACAGGGCTTAGTCGCCAGTTAAAAAGATACAGAATATCCCTCTGTTCTGTCAGGTCTTCTCTTATGAGGCCCTTCTGATTAAAAAAAAAGAATCTTGACTTCTTCTCTCTGATATCTCTGTTACACTCAGTGCTCTACAAGGTGAGAATATATGAGTGTCCTCCCACTGCTGTCAGCCTGTTTGACCTGCATCACATGATCATAGAGGAGGAGCTACTGCATCGAGGAACAGCATACTTTTGGAAAAAAAACTGGGTTTAGCATCCAAGTATCTTTCAGTGTACTTAAACTGGCAGTTTAAGGTGTGCTCACTTGTAAATAAATACTCCTGATACTGACATCTGCTCATTATCTTTCTGCACTCAAAAAGTATGATGGAACTGAGTAGTTACATTTCCTCTGAGGTTTTATTTCTTGCATTGTAAGACTGGGTTTAGACTAAATCTGCGCACTTCTGTAGCTCGTTTACCTAGATAAAGTTCCACCATAAACATATTTAAATCGTTGTTTCGCTTCCTTATCACCTGATTTATTGCACAGGTCATCTTTATCACCTTGGCCTCTGTATACCCTCTCACACTTCAGTTTAACTAGAAACACTGAACTCTACTGTAGGTGTGGGGTGTGGGAGAAAGTGGTTTGTCTCCATCTAGTGGCTCCGGCCTCTCAGTCAACTTGTTTTTGATTCTCTTAATATAAGAGTAAACTTAGAAGGTGTGCATATCTATATATACTTTAAATTTATTTACTAACCACTTCTGAATCACAAAATGTGACCCATATGTGTATCTTGTGATCTTTAGGCAATCCAGTATGCACCATTCTGAGTCAGAGATAAGTGGAGCTGTGGAGTCATTCAAAGAGAAGCTAATCAATTAGAACAACCTCACACTTAACTATATATGGTGAAAAAAAAAAAGAGTCACAAGAGCAGCAAAAATTGGTAACTGGTAAGTGCAAGTCAAAGCTACACAAAACTAGCAGAGTCACGGGATGCAATCAGACACAAGATAAGAGCCAAAACATTTCGACTGAGGCAGTAAAAGATTACAGTCAGCATTTTTGTATCCCATTTGCGCCTCCCTGCATGTTATAAAAATAAAGACTTAATTAAATCCGAGTGTTATTTGTTTTTGTGCTGTTTCACTGATAAACCTTTATTCATTCCCAATGGCATTTCAATCATTGACCAGATATTGTTATTGTTACATCCACTGACCTTTTGGCCTCTTCTTGAAAACCAGCTGTTTGTCTCTCTCTCTCTCTTTTTTTGTTGCATTTTTGGCCACAGGGGCTTTTTTCTGCAGTGTAGAGGGACGGGAAATGGGGGAAAGATACGGGGGAAGACACGGGGCAAATTGGCGACAAGCCGGGAGTCAAACTCACGCCACCCACACTGCAAAGCGGCACATGAACGTGGTCGCCTGCTCCACCCCTGAGCCACCCAGGCGCCCAATGTTCTGTCAGGTCTTCTGTATGTGTGTGTGTCTGCAACACAACAGCGCCACAGCTCATTGGTGAAGCTGCATATATAGCCACAGCACCAAGTGCTCCTGTCCTTTTGGCCACTGGACTCTGATCTGTGTGCCAGGAGCAGCGCCATTCAGTAACTCAGAATGTGTCTCCTCAGAAAGTGAACTGTGGCAAACCTGTGTGACCTGTTACGCTGTGTTTAAGTGAAGCTGCTTATAGTGATAACTGCTGCTGATAGTGGAAACTTGATGAGGCTTCTCTGCCATTTTATTTTACCAAGTTTTCTCCTGTTTTGTGGGCAGCCAGGGAGTTTAGGCATTGTGTGTGTGTGTTTTTAAAGGTGTAGCTGTGCCTCTTTTCATTCTAGGACTGTGTGTGTGTGTGTGTGTGTGTGGGGGGGGGTGTCCTTCCTTACTTTCTTTAATTTTGTGAACTATGGTTTTTGTGTTTTGCTGGTAACTTTTCTGTTACATTCTGCACCACCCTAAAGTTTCAGCTGGAGAGTTGTAACAATTGCGAAGTAATATTAAATGTTATTAAGGACTTCAAAATAACATTGGTTCCAGTCCCTGGGGCTTTGCTGTCTGACATGTGATGGATCCTTTTTCTACATGCAGTCACATGCACTCAGAGCAGAGCGCATGATGTCCCGCTGCTGCAACGCTCGTACGTTTGCAAGTTTCATGTGAACTCAATTTTCTGCAACTATTCTATTTGGTGGATAGTTGTTTTTTTTTTTCCAGGCTTCTATCTCTACTATTTGAGCACTCAAGTCAAGATAAAAAAGTTCTCATATATTCTAGTATTCTAGTTTAAAACTGTAGTTTCTAATTCTACCGTTTAATTTAACCGGAGTCTGTCCTGGAAGAACAGCATCACAGATCAGAGTTACAGATAACTGAATTTAAATGTCCAGTGGTGCATGCATGTAGGTTTATCTGTTTTCTGGAAATGTCTTTTGGTCATGTTCACTAAGGATGTATTGTATTGGTACCTTCTGGCGATTCATTCATTTGGTGTTTTGTTTTTTCCCCCCTTTCACTGGTGTCTTTGAGCTGTCAGCACATGCCCTAGGTTCTGACTTTGGGATAAGCTGGGATGTGTACTAGCAATCATATGACAGAGGATGCAAAAAATGCTGTCAGAAATGCATATAAGCAATGAGTGGATGAGTTTTTGTTACTTGTCCACATTAATGAAGTAGTGGAGGGCTGTTATCAAACTCCTAACAGTGTAATTTGATTTGCTATCATTCTACGGGAAGTAGAGATGTACAGTAAATTAGGAAATTAGGTTAGCATTTACAGAGCATTTTCTAGTCATCTGTCAATACCAGCTTTGTATCAAGTGATTGATTTCCAACATGTGATCGTTGTGGAGGTTTGCCCTCCAAAAACAAACATTTGGTGTTAAATTTAGACAGAAACTCTGGAAAGGGGAAGTCTTAACCAAGATAAAGGTTGTATTTTTTAACTGTTAATACCACTGACTGCAGAGGTTTGACTTGACCACGGGCCATACAGTAAGTTTTGTTGTAAAGGATCTGCTCCTTCACCTTTAGAAAATATGACCTCACTTGAGGAATGAAATCTTTTAATGCTTTCTTAGATTTCCCAAAGAGTTCTTGGTGCGAGATTTTATCTCCTGTCAGTCAAATGCCGGGTGGTCAGCTGCTGGTACAGTCGTAATTCGGGTCACATGAGCTGCAGGTGGGATCCATTTCAATCAACAAAAGCTGCAGGCTCATGTCTGAACGCCGCTTGTTCATAATACGCTGTCTACTCCAACCCGACTGTACTCTCGCCTTCTGGCTCTCTCCCCTCTCTATCAGATGCTCCCTTCTCTCTATCCATGTTCCCTCCTCTCTGACTAATGGTTTTTCATTTTTCTGTTTTGCTTCTTGGCTCAGTAGACCACAACCTGGACCTATAGGCTGACATGGCTCCAGACAAGGAAATTAATGGACTTGACAAGTATGCCTTTGCGGTGAGTTTTGCGTTTAATTTTATATGAGGAAATGATTGAAAGAATCGCGTAATTATCATGGACTCCACATATGACTGTAAAGTGGAAACTTCACGGTTGTAAGCAGTTGATCACACTGTAACATTCATAACTCTCAGTTATCCACGTGGATTATGATTGTCTGTTTTTGATATGGAAGTTCGTTGTGAATGATTTTTGTTTTTGACCCATGCAATAAAACGACAGAGCCATAAGGGTAAACAGACCCCTGCAGAATGCCCATGTTTGACATGCATCTCTGTCTGCTTCTCTTTCTGATTAACTGAAGCTGGAGGGACGCTTCTGTGATCTACCTGACACAGAAGAACCAGTCTCCTCTACGGATGAGTATAGTAACAAACTAGCATATTGTGTAACAGATGTTCCTCCCTGGTACCTGTGCATCATTCTAGGAATCCAGGTATGACAACAAAGGCGTCTTTTTCTTTTTTTCTTTGGCCATGTTTAACGATGATTAAGAGCCAGCTTTGCAGCATGGCTTCTAATGTAACAATGTAAACATGACCACATGAGAGCTTCCATTTGGCACTTTCTTGAGTGTTGGTTGGACATGGTTTTATTTATGTAAGCCAGATAGTGAAATTCTGCTTTAATCGTGCTGCCCCTCCGCTGTAACCTCGCATGTGGTGTACAAATATTAAACATGTACAAATTAGTTTATGTTTAGAGGATGTTATTGTCTACTTGAGTACATGAATTTTTTTTCCACATGCAAATCCAACGAGGATTAAACAAATCTCTCACTGTTTATTTTATTTTTTATCTTTGCTCTCTCAGCACTGTTTGACTGCATTTGGAGGTATCATTGCCATCCCTTTGATCCTGTCTCAGGGACTGTGTCTGCAGCACGACAGCCTCACACAAAGCCACCTCATCAGTACAATCTTCTTTGTTTCTGGGATCTGCACTCTGCTGCAAGTTATCTTTGGCATTAGGTAAGGAGGCAGGGGTGGTGGTGGGGGATTACTTATGGAGTAGGAAGATGTGAGAGTGCGTGGCTGTCTTGCTCTTTGGGTAAGCCCTGTCATGGGCTGGTGACCTCTTCTGGGGATATCCTGCCTCTTGTTCTATGACAGCTGGAAGCCTCCACGAGGTTTGCAGTTGTAAATTGTATTGTGGGATTCTGAAGTGCTTTAAATACCTTTTTTAAAAAAAAAACAAAAAAAAAAACTGCAAGATGATTTACATTAATTTACTGGATACAATTTATCTGTTCTGTGCTTCTTTTCATGTTCTGAGTTTCATGTTCTAACACGGTAATCCAGCGCTACAGCAGGGTGTATTAAGGGGGAATTAACTATGCTGCTTCTTCTTATTAAACAAGCGGAACAGACCAACCATTCAGCCTTTCTACTTAACCTCTTTTGAACCACGAGGCCTGCCAAAATTATTGTGCATGATCAACGATGGAGTATTTCAAGGCATTCCTGGACACAATTTCTATATATGAGATTTCGAGAGAGATGAAATAAGCAGGTTTAGGTTTTCCATAACTTTCTCATATTTTGAGTCCACTTGAGGTTTAATACATTACAGCACTCTGCTTTTAATGCCAAGATAAATGGTATTTAATAGTTATTCTAAAAAATTCCTGCTTAAAATACCAGTATGGAAACGTCCTTGTAAACAGTGACACATGCACAGGAGAATTAAGGTGATGTCATTGTTTTGGAAGTCTACAAATTCTGTGTTGTTGTTCTGAACTTATGTTATGGGGTTGCAGACTCAGCCTGCCTGAATACTGGTGTCACAGATGGATTAACGGAGGAATTTCTATCTTATTATGTTTGGAATCTGCTTCCTGCGAAACTCACATTCTTCTGGCTTAGCACCACTGATACTTTCTTGTCTTTCCCAAGATGTCTGCGAGTCAGCTGCGAGGAAAAGCAAACCCTGTGTTTGGTGGTGCTCTGTTCCAGGCAAAACAAACAAAAAAAAAAAGCTAATTATTTGTGTCCACCAGAACTAAAACGTTCTGATCTTTCATCAAAAGATATTTTTGCAGGTGTTTTTCACGAGAAAACATCTCTTCTTCAGTTAATTGCGTGCATGCTGCACCGGAAATGGGTTCAGCACCAACCTGACATGAACTGTTGACAGTGATGAGAGTAGCATAATGAGGGTCATTACATAGCAGATTACTTTAACTTATTTAACCTTTAATATAACAGTTTGAGTCACTCTATCTTCGCATGATTTAAATTAACCATTTCCTCACGATTCAAAGAAACAGACTGCAGATACAGTCAGAGAGCTCTTGAGAACTTTTTAAAACAAATAATTCACAGAAGATCCTGTTTGTCAGTCAGTCTAACCATTCTGGTCAGCCCAAACTGCAGTATCTGATGATGCTTTCTCTCAAATGTTCTTGCCTTCTTTATTTCCAGGCTGCCAATTCTTCAAGGTGGCACATTCACGTTACTGGCTCCTTCCATGGCATTGCTCTCTATGCCAGAGTGGACATGTCCTGCATGGACGCAAAATGCCAGCCTGGTCAACACCTCCTCCACAGACTTCATAGAGACGTGGCAAAGTCGAATGAGAGCAGTAAGTAAACTGTAGCCATTTGAACCCTGTAGCTAACTTCTGGAAAAGGATCATTTTCCCCCACATTTTCTAAAACATCAATTGAATCGTTTTCTCCAATGGCAAATCTTGATGGAAAAAGTGTGGCTCAACGCTCCCAGGGAGGCACAGAGATTTGGGATTGTACTCGAAAATCAAATTAGCTTTTGTAGCAGTTCCAGCGCATGTGCTGGGTCATGCTCATGATCCTCGTGCTGCACAAAGGGCCTCACTGTTAAAGATTATGTGTTTGCCTTTTTATGCTTCTTTGAACATTTCTTGATCCAAAATATTAAAACATTAACTATGCTAAATCCAAGTTGTACCAAAAGGACTTTTCTTAATGTGGGAGTTAGATCCGGATATTAAAAGTTGTGAAATTGCAAAATTTTGATGGGGTTGTGGTAATGGTTGTAAAACACTGTAGCTCTATCAGAGAATATGCACAAACAGTGACATCTCTCACTCATTCAATATACACTGTTAACTTTATGAGATTAGTGCAATCCTGTAAATGTAAATAAAAAACATGTGTACCACTGACTGCCTCAACAAAGCCCTTTAGATTATGGGCTGGTGGGTTATATGGAGTAGACATATTGGATTGCTTGACAGCACAGTATAAACTGATTTTTTTATGCCAACTCCTTTCGTGTGCCACACAGTGATGATGGGATGGGACAGGCTTATAGCAGGGGTGCCAAAATCATTTTAACCCATGGGCCACAGAGCCCAAACTGATCTCAGGCAAGCCAGATCAGTAAAACCATTGCATAACAACCTAAAACGAAACCCCTCTAAATCTCTAAGCTGAAGCACATTCTGAAAACATTCACATTTTATGAACTTTACATTTACAAAACAGAGCCTGAGCTGTCCCAAAAAAATATGTGCAATTTAAAAAAAAAAATGTTTGTTTTTCCACAGTCAATACAAAACCCCCCAAAAAACACTACTGTTGTAACTCAGAGAAATGTGTCGGTATGGCACTTTGGCACAACCACTTTACTTTAGTGTGGTATTGCAAGCCATGGGTAATGTCTTTATCATCAAGAAGGCTGTAAAACTGACAGTAATTCTCAGTAGGATGAAGTTCAGGTAACCATTTTCATGATGCAATCCATTCTTAACACCATGCAACACTATGCTTCGAAAACTACACTGAAGTGTGCTGACGTGGTGTGCACATTTAAACACAGGGTCCAGAATGCTGTTCTAAAAGCTTTATTTGTGACAATAATGATGATTTGGTAGATTTAACAGAGGGCGGGTGGTTGGATTGATGGATAATTTTTTCCTACACATTCAAATAAGAACAAAAAATTATGATTAAGGATCAAATCTTAGTATTTCCATTTTCTTTAAACAATACAAGGAGCTAGTGTAATGCAAAACATACATTAAAGTGAGGAAATGTCCCTTTACATTTTATGGTAATCAGCTACATAAAAGGTTAAGCAGAGTCTTCTTAACTTACAGGTTATTTGCTTTAAAGTTTGGTGGTAAGGAGGTAAAAGGCCTAGCAGGCCAAAAGGGTGGTGTTATCTAGACACCTGGGTGTGCCCAACAGATCAACAGGTGGCAGGGTATTATGTATGCTGGTACAGTGAAGCTGGAAAGGGTTTAAAACATGTAATTTTAACAATGCTTATTGGTGCTAAGTCCAGTGAGACATCCAGAAAAGATGCGCTCCTATTCAGCAGTTCATACATGTTGCAAAGCGATCAACTGGAACCCTTTGGTGGGCTGGTTTCAGGCCCTGGATTATAGACTGAGACACAACTATGGTATTTATTTATTTATTCATTAGTAAAAACCCTCATAAGAAAGTGAATTCCAGATTCTGACTGTTAACATACTCATGTTTCTCTTAAGCTTCAGGGATCCATTATCGTGGGCTCACTCTTCCAAGTGCTGGTTGGCTTCTCAGGCCTCATTGGCCTCTTCATGCGCTTCATTGGTCCTCTCACCATCGCTCCCACTATTTCTCTCATTGGACTGTCCCTCTTTGACTCAGCGGGCAGCAGTGCTGGGAACCACTGGGGCATCTCTGCAATGTGGGTAAAACTTCCAAATAAAGTCCCTAAAGAAAGGTAGCATTTTGCTACATAGCATAAAAATTACAAAAAAGGATCATTCAAGACTGCCATTACATTATAAATTATAATATGTATTTTCAATTTTTTTTGATTATACTAGTTTTAAATCAACCCTTCTATTGTTTTAGACAGCAGCAGAGATCTATATAGAGTATTTATTTCCACTTCAATGCAGGTTTCTAAATCAAACGTGTTTTAAGTTATGTTAAACCTGCTCCCACCCCAGCCTGGAGCACAGTCAAGACTTCAGAAAATAATAATACCCCTTCAACTGAGTACAGCCTTAATCTTAAGGCTGCAGAAGAAAGCCTATTAAAACTTTCTTACCCAACATCCAGCACAGTCGCTCTACTTCCCTTTTTGTTGGTTCCAGGTAGACTCAGCTATATTTACACTTCGAATTTTAGATTGTGCTTTTTGTTTCTCCTTTATCTCTGGGTCACACAGGACCACAGCGCTCATCATCCTGTTCTCGCAGTACCTCCGTCACATAGCTGTGCCCGTTCCGGCTTACAACAAGGATAAAAGGCTGCACACCTCTCCAGTCTATGTCTTTCAGATTCTACCTGTATGTAGAAGACATTGTGTCTTTTCTTGTTTGATATTTTAAAATTAAAACCACATGAAAGAGATAACAAAGATATTTTTCTCTCTGTGTATCATAAGGTTTTGCTGGGAATCACCTTATCTTGGATGATTTGCTACATTTTGACTATCTACAATATACTTCCTGCTGAACCAGACCAGTATGGATACCTTGCACGTACTGATCTAAAGGGAGATGTTATGAGCCAGGCTCCCTGGTTGGTTTTCCCATACCCAGGTAAGATAGAGAATTTCCATAAAAAACAACTTTGGTGATTCTCTAGGTTTCTTATTTTTAACCAAACCCCTGAAAAGACCAAAAAACCAACAATAGATGTATCCAAACTATTTACAGTGTTTCCAAATGACTATTTTCTGGAACTAGACAGTGAGAGGGATAACTGCTCCCTCTCTGTGGATCCGACATTTCTTGTAATGAAGAGGAACGTCTCAGTGTGGCTCAGTGATGTGTTGTTAGATCCTCACTGAGCCCTAATGGCACAGATGAATTAACTAAAGCAGCCTTTCGGTGTATACAGCAGGTTATACTTGTTAATTAAGGTCAATTCATTGATGAATTTTCTTTTTTAGGTGGGAGTTGTTAAAAATACAAACAACTCACCAAAGTTATCCTTTGAGTGTCTTTTCCATAAAAATATATTGGAGTTTATGCATTTGTGCTGTTTTCAACTTGCTTGTGTTTCTAAAATTAGGACAATGGGGGAGACCTACTGTGAGTCTTGCAGGGGTGGTTGGGATCTTGGCTGGTGTGATTTCCTCTATGATAGAGTCTGTTGGGGACTACCATGCTTGTGCGAGGTTATCTGGAGCTCCACCGCCCCCGAAACATGCCATCAACAGGGGAATTGGCATCGAGGGAATAGGCTGCCTTCTGGCAGGCGCCTGGGGTACTGGAAATGGTACCACTTCATACAGTGAAAATGTTGGAGCCCTAGGTATTACAAAGGTAAGGTGATCTTCTATATTATGGATCGTGTATTTTAAAGAGTGCAAGTATGAGAGGATCAAGATCCTGAGCCAGTGATGTACTGAAACTGGATACTGGACTCAAATATAATGCCACTCAGACACATTCAAATAAAAACTGAGAGACTCAGACTTGGTTGTTGTGTTTCCTGACAGCAACCAAGGCTGAATCTCGCAGGATATTGTTGTTAAGTTCTAAATGTGACCCCATGAAAACTAAAAATGTCAAATTTGTTCTTACGTGACAACAGTCCCTTTGGAGCCAGAACAAGTAGAAGTTGACCCCAAAGTTTCCTGTCAACAGATTTACAGATGTTCTGTTTTAAATGATGATTTACTCTGAATATGTTTTACTGTTCTCAGTACTGTTTGCAAAATTTCAGTGTTTTGTTGTGTTTTCTGTATTGTTTATTTCTATAGTCCTTTCCCCCCTAAATGTTACACATTTAAGTGTAAGTTTCAGTGCACTGAGCTCTGAGAACAACTTCAATAGAATATCTTTTGTTATTTTTTTGCAGGTTGGCAGTCGCATGGTGATAGTGGCCAGCGGAGTGTTAATGGTTGTCATGGGTATATTTGGTAAGGTGGGCGCTATATTCACCACCATTCCATCACCTGTGATCGGAGGAATGTTCATGGTTATGTTTGGCGTCATCTCCGCAGCTGGAGTTTCAAATCTGCAGGTGCACGCTAAAGCCTTAAAAATGTTGGCACATTTGTTTTCAGCTTTTGACATAAATAATATAATTTTTCTGGTCACATTTTTCAGTATTCAGATATGAATTCATCTCGAAATATCTTCATTTTTGGCTTCTCCATGTTTACTGGTCTGGTCATTCCTAACTGGATATTGAAGAACCCGAAAGCTGTTGCAACAGGTGGATAATAAAAAAAAAAAAAACTTGACTAAAGCTAATAATTATTATCAAACGAACTGATTATTTAAACACATGTAAACACAGGTTTAACTCTTTACATTATGTTCAGGTGTGGTAGAACTTGATCAGGTCCTGCAGGTACTTCTGACAACCAGCATGTTTGTTGGCGGCTTCTTTGGTTTCATATTGGACAACACCATTCCAGGTATTCCTCTTTGTTACTGCATTGAATTTATTTAATTTACTACGTTTAAATCACTGAAATATAGAGCTGAGATTATGATAAACATGTAAGTGAACGACAGCTAAGTGTCAGAGGATTGTCACAATACTGCTGGGATATTAGTGTTGTCGCCATATTGAATCATTTTGTGAGGCTTCACTTAATTAGGAAAGGGTTAGGGGAAAGGTCAGGTGAAAAAGAAAGTTTTCACAGGATTCTATGCAGTCCTGCATAAAGTTAAGTTCACCCTATGATTCAAAACCTTGCAGAACCAACTTTAGGAACAATAACTTGAAGTAACCATTTTCAGTCTCTTACATCATTGAGGAGGAATTTTGTCCCCCACCCTCGTCTTTACAACGTTGCTTCAATTCATTGAGATTTGTGGTAGAAGAGGTTTTCTCCCTTCCAAACAAACCATACTTGTTCAGTTTTTTGTAATTGTACTGTCCTCAGCTTTAACCTGTAGCATGCTAGCTGAATCTTATAGAGACTAAGATGCAGCTCTTGGATTTTTTCTGTCATTCCTCTGAACATCGCAAGGTCTGACCTTGTGTCGACACACTCTTGAATGTTCCAGATCAGCAAACTGCCAAAACTCTGCTTTTATAGAGGTGGTCGCACTTGCTGATGATTGTTTAATCAAGTACATTTTATTAGCAGCGCCTGGCTGCTACTTACCCTCTTAATTTCTGTGGAAGCAGTAAGGGTTTACTTGGTTTGTCACATGACTGCATCGAGTCATGTGAAAACTTTCTTTTCACATGACTGTAAGTAGGAACCATCAGCTGTTAGTCAGAAATGAAAAAAGGGCTATAAGTGATGTTTTTTAAACTTTCATTACTGTCTTTTACTTGAGCCAAATGTAAAAAAAAAGAAGATTTACTGGAGGAACATAACCCCAGGACACAGAATTGCCAAGATTTATGATAAAGTCAGAAAATAGAATGAACGCAGATTTGGGTTTTTTTTAAAAACATTTAACATTTCCAACAGGATCAAAGCATGAACGAGGCATGCTGGACTGGAACAAGGCTCACGAGGATGACTCCAGCAACACACTGGAGAGTGGAGAAGTCTACAACCTTCCCTTTGGCATCAACTCTCATCTGTGTTCTTCCTCCTGGTTCCGGTACATCCCTTTTTGCCCTGCTGGTATGTCCAGCTCCCCGGATGGATGTGGAGCAGTTGCTAATTCAGTGGAACCTAAGGAGTCACTGAAACGACAAGAGCCTCCACAGATCATTATTGGAGTTGATCTGTGAGTGGTGCATTCACTCCAGCATGCCATTTTGGGGAATTTCCAAAAACAGTTCCATCCTAGGCAGCTCAGTTTGGACCTTATAAAGGGCGCTCTAACGTAACAACATGGTGCAACATATTTAAAAGATCTTTTGGAGTAACATTTGCAAATTATATCCTGCACATTGTGATCAGCCATAATGTTAAAACCACTCACAGGTGAAACAGATAACAGTGATTAATCCGGTGCAACGTTCTGCTGGGGAGCCGTGGGTCCTGGCGTTCATGTCGAAGCTACTTTCACTGGTTTCAACCAACTGAAGATTGTTGTGTTCCACCTCACCTCAGTGAGGCACTTTCCTTCAAGGAGGAGAATACGCCTTACAGCGCTACAAGAGGGATCTTCACAATATTAGCAAAGTGGTTTTAATGTTGTGGCTCATCTGTGTAGATCTTTGATTAGGAGCGTAGTATTGTTAGACTTTTTGTAAACTTATGATACTGATGATCTGATAATTGTTGATGATGCAGATCTTAAAAAAATTCTGAGCAGATATTTGTATCCAGAGTTTCACAAATCGATTATTTACTAGTTTTATACTTTCATATTAGTCTCAAAATACAGTCATGTGGGTGCTAGTGAACAAAAACTTAAATGACACGAACATGAGTAAATCCACAATCTTGAAAGCTAGATTCAGCACATGGATCCAATGAAAGTTTCATATGCAGTACCTCATGTACTGCACATTTGCTGTAACAGTCAATATTTTTTTTTTACAACTGATTATGTTTTTCTGTGCACTTTATGCATTCATGCTGACATTCACTGACAGGATTTTTCTATCAGGACGCTACAGCCCGCCAGCATTCAAGATCCAACATTTCTTCAATGCACAAACCAGGACTACTGAATGACTAAAAACTGTGATTTTAACTGTTTGTGCATATTAAACTTAAATAGTGACTCATTGTGTTGCAGCACCAGTGTTCACCTAGTTTCCCAATGTCAGATCCTTCTTAATGGTTTTGTATAGGCTAACAAAGGATTCTGCCCACACATCTCTTTGGTATTCAGTAGTGGAACTGGCCATCTGATGGGCAGTGTACACCAAAGTCAACACAACACGCTCAAAATCATCCTGATGCAGGTAACCAGTGTGATGTGAAAGGCCGGATATGAGCCTCAATATGTCTGTTAGCTTTTTGGGAATGATCTCTTCACAGATTAGATCCAGGTTTCTTGTCTTTTGAAGGGAAGCTAGTTCAGCATCTCTGACTGTAAATGTTCCACTGGATTCAAAATGTATGCCAGTCATCAGGATCTATATTTGGTGAAAAGAAAAGAAATAGCTGTTAATAGTGACATTATCAGTGTTTGGTTTTTTACTCTGAAAATTTAAAAAGTTTCTTTCAAAGCTGTTTCACCTCAAATAATAGATGAGCATCATTGATGGAGCTGAGGAAAGTGGGGTTCACCGCAGCTGCCGCTCCTCTTTTCATTCTGCTTGCAGCTGGAAATAGGGCTGGTGCATCGAGAGAGACATACAATGAGAATTAAGTGTGTTGTGAATGCGAGTTTAAGTTTTCCATTCAAGTTTTTTTTGTCATCTGATTTATTACTAAGCATCCAAAATACTACTTAAATCTTTTCAGCTGGAAATCCTTGTGACAAGTGAGCAATATTCCCCGCGAGGTACAATGAAATGCAGATTTTGCTGTGAGGTGAAGGTTCTGGCACATGTGAGATCCAGGTTTATCCAGCCCACAGCAGCAGGTAATCTATAATGTGGATTTTAAAGTCTGTGATCTCTAACCTTACATATAAATACTATCTGCAGTCAATGAGACATGGCCTCAATCTTCAAAGGAAACATAGAAATCAAAGGTTGAGTAACACGTGGAGTATACAACAGGTTCCAGATGATTGTGCGGTGCATATGGGCTTCAGCCTCAATTTCACAGCATTCCAAAAGCTTTTACTTTAACTTGAATATGAATTTTGCAGAAGAAGAATTGCGCCTTTGCCATACTTATAACCCATTTTGCTCAGCAGACTTGCTAATTAGCACTAAACTCAGACAGACTAATGGAAATGTCAGGTATTTGGCGTTGACCCAAAATTTCTGACAAAACTCCGCCACATGGAAAATGCACAAAATCATCAGAGGTAGAGAACCCGTCTTATAGGGCGACATGAAAATCTCATGAAAAACAGAACCCACCATGAATGAATGACTGTACAATACTTCACGACTATCTAGCTTAGATGGACCAAAACGGTGGACCCGGTGATCTGACAAAAGAAAGAAACATGGACCACACACAAGAAATACATAGTGCTAAAAGATTTACTGAACACTGTTTCCACATATTCAGTCCAGTCTCTGACATCCATTAATAGCATGGTTTCATTAATGCATCAATTTAGAGCTTCTGCAATTCTGAGATCCAGGTGACATATATTTTGATGAAATGATGAAATGAATGATGAAAAAGGGAGGAAATCATAATCAAAGACAGAGAGAAAGCTGCTGTGGCATGCAGATATGAGGGCAGTGGTGGAGTGATTCAGTCAGACAAAACAAACAAAGAGAGAATGAAACAAAGAAAGCCAGGGAGACTAATAGAAACACATTAAGAAATTCATTGATATGCCAGAGCCATTTACCCAGCTCTTTCACAGCATGTGTTTATTTCAGCAGATGAAACCCGATTATATTTTAATAGACTTAAATCACTCAAGCAAATCGGTCATTATGTTAAGATAATGATCTCCATTAATCCAAGCTCTATTGAGCCAGTGAGGGCTTGCATTATTAAACAGCATAGCTTTTACTTTTTAGTGACTTCTCCAACTCACCATTATTAAATATTTTCATAAAACATATTCCTCTGCATTACATGTACTGAGTATTTGTAACCGGTGATTAAGTCAGGGCATAATGATTAATTCAGATCATAATGAAAATGATAATTAGTTGGATAAAATAGTGATTGAACTCCAGCTCATCCAAACCCAGCAAAAAAATAAAAAATAAAAAATAAATAAATAAAAATGCATTCACCTTTATGTTTGAATGAAAATGCCCTGTTGATAGAATTTATTAGAGCAAATTGTGACTTTTTCCCCCAATTGCATACTTTTAATGTTTTAATGTACATACATGTTCCTGCTTATACTTACACACTTTTGTTTACTTGTATAGCAGCATGTTTACATTATGTTATTGCAACTTTTTCTTATTACTTTTTATTTATGATTAGATGTAATAATTGTAATAATATGAAAATTTTCTTTTATGAAATATTTATTAGTATTAAACACAGATAGTCCAGGGCATTTTTTTGGAGCACACTGGATGAAGATGTGCTTGCATAGCACTTATGGTACTGCCCTATTTTGACATGCTGATGTATGTAAGACTTCAAAAGATCCTGGACTTTAATTGCAGCCTTAAATCTCACTGGCCAACTTTACGTCTTTGGCAGCTCCACCGAGCATCGGGAGGTAGTTGTTTGAAAAAGCTGGAGGCAGCCAAAAACAATGCAAAACTAACACAGTGCCCACGTTTACCAGCTAATGCTGATGATTAGAGCTTTTCATTCTTTCTTGCTTTCATTCTTGAATACTGACTTAATGTCAGTGAAGATTTGTTGACAAGCACTCATAGCATGTTAACACATCATGATGAAATCAAGAACACTGTATAAAACTCGTTTTTGCTGCATGCTTTTCGTTATTCACAGAGTGTTTCCCCTCAGATCGGTTCATGCCTCCGGTCACTGTTTCCCCTATTGGAAACAGGTGCAGATGAACCCACAGTAGTAGCTGAAATTAAAAGTGAAGCATGCTTTGCCTAAAAATAGATATTTAATAGTAAAGATATTTAACTCACAGATTAGCAGCTGTATCACAGGACATGTAACGAACAAGGATCACTCGGGATCACTAGTATTTGCAGAAATGGAACTGTTTGCTCTTCTGCATTAACTTACATAGCTACATTTTAAGTCTTACCTTTAGTCCGACTTCGTGCAGCACCTGGCTTGATGCAGCAGTAAAAAAGAGCAACTATAACCATCTTCCAGGGCAGCATGGTGGCCTGATGTTAGTTGCAAAAGCTGCACACAGGTCTCAAAATTTACAGAGTATTTGAAGCCACATATAACATCAGACTGCACACTTTATTCATCACTTGTGTTCTCTGACCCAGTCTGCCTTCAGAACTGTGTTTTCTCTCCACCTCCTATCTACATTTGCTCTCTCTCTCTCGCTCCTTCCCTCCCCTCTCTCATGAACAGGATTACAGTGCTTCCATCTGGTTGTCATTAAATTCAAAGGCACCCTCTTAATTTTGCACCATTCTTCTGGTCTCCCCTATTTCATGTACATGTGGATAACTTTAATATCTTTGTCTTGTGTCGTCTTCATGGATGCAGCAGCGATTTCCTTTATGTTTCGTATCAAAACCTCAAATCCTCAATTACATTTCGTGTACCTTCTCATGATATTTATTTTAATACTACTGCAGTTAAGCTGCAACCTGCAAACCACATATTTATTGACAGTATACACAGTGATTACTCGCTGCTCCAGTTATCTGTCTGTGCTGTTCACAGGCTGTTCAGCCACATAAGCAAGCTGTCATGTGAAACATCTTTTTGTGTCTCAAACACATTTGCTGTCACTTGCTGTTAAAGGAATATTTATTCATCCTCCATCTGTCCCCAGAAGGACTGTATTTCTAAACATTACCTACATTCTACAAGGTCACGACCTTTGTTTTTACCTCTAGCAGTCAGCGCACCTCAGCTGGAGCATATGTGAGAAACAAAAAGAAACAAAAAAACATCTGGGAAAACCATAAAGAAGCACTTTGTTCACTGCTTGGCACCATTCACCTTCTATACAAGCCTGAGGAACAACTGACCAAAGATACAACCATATAAAATAACATTTCTTTGTTCTAGCACTATTTTAGTCACAATTTGTTCCATGAAGGAGTTAAAACTGATGCCAATGCGTGAGCACAGCACAAAGTTCGGTTCTTTTATCATGCTAGTTCAGTCCCATGTGTTTCAATGGCAGAATCAGAGGGATGTGGCAGCTGTGCTGTTGCAGAGGAATGCAGACACAGACTGTGCTGAAGCTGGCAAGAGAGCCGTGTCCTCTGTGAGACCTCCAAGAACCACAGCTCTAGAACTTGAGCAAACATATTATTCTTTCAATAAGAAGAAGAAGAAGAAGAAGAAGAAACAGCCTTTATTGTCCCACAGAGGGGAAATTTGGGTGTAACAGCAGCCG
>JAVDPK010002835.1:203776-214379 GCA_034780415.1 Cichlasoma orientale
ATGCCATCTGGACCTGCAGCCTTTCGCACCTTGATCTTGCGTAGCTCCTTCCTCACATGATATGTTGAAAGGGACAATAGACACATTAAATTAAAAAAATGTTATTCTAGGCTGTACAGTACCCCAAATAATTTCCTTTCTTAAACTGGTATTCTCAGGGAGTGACTCAGGGGTAGATGGTTAGTGTTAAGACAAGTTTGGTCTTTTTATCAGGCATAAAATGGCTAAAAGGTGATCAACTTACCAGTTCATCCTGGGTAAATGAATACTGAAAGCTGTATAATGTTATACTTGATTCCCGTCTTAAAAAGAACCTATTAGTGGCAAAGAAACAAAAAATTAAGACAGGACTGTAAAACATGACAGCGTCTGTTACATAACAGAAAAGGAACGTGTCCAGTAGTTGTGACTGCAATATTTTAGTGTATTCTGCACTCAGCGACTTCACGTCTCACCCAGTAATGTTGCATGTGAAGTGATACAGATTTTTCACATTACCATTCTGAGCAATACAGAAAATACTTATCTGGAAAAACAAAGCAAGAAAGCATTGGCTGCAAGAATCTGCAGCTCATATTCAAGTTTTAACGGTGTACAGGAAACAGATACTTTAATCTGCAGCTTTGCAGAGGAGACAGTTCTGACTTTTTACACTGCTGCAGTTACTATTGTACATATAACTTCCTAACAGCTTATAAAATATGACCTGCAGCTCATTCTTAAACGATCCAATAATATACAATGAATGACTGAATGAAAACAAGTCCAATTTGGCCAGTTGCAGCACTGAACTGCTGTTTATGTGTTGGCAGTAAAATTATATCGTATACTAAAAATAATTTTTTTTTCTGCATGACCAGTACTTCCCCTACTACTAACTGTTAATATTTTTGGTGCCTTAAATATGCTGCTCAAAAAAAACATTTTTAATCAGAGTATTGCATCGTCTTTTTTCCGAGACTTTTTTCCATGAATAACTAGGGAATGAGATCTTTCTCATGGCAGGTACTTTACTATTACACAAAGGTGTAACTAATACCATTAATTGTGGCCACAGTCCATTAAATGTGTAAGTGAAGGCCCCAATACTGGCTAATTCCTCACAAATGGGACAGATCACATATCAGTTATGTGTCATAATATATATTTTTGATAATAATTTTGATAATAATTATTGTCAGTGTCCTGTGCTAGATGCTCAGTGTTGTGAGTCGTTTGGACTTTTGTTTTGTAGGTGTGTTGTGGGTTCTTGGTTTGCTTGCTGTTGTATCTTGTATGGGTTTCTGTTAAGTATACTTTGATCGTGTTTGCAGTTGCTCAGTCAGTTCTCCCTCAGCATTCCTCCCTCCTTTGTCAAGTCTTCTGTGTTGTGTCAAGTCTGCGTGTATGTTACGTTTGGTCACTTCCTGTTTTATTTTGCCAGTCTTCTGTTCTGTGTGTGTTGTGTATAATTTTGCTTCCCATTCCTCGTCAGTGGAATTCTGTTAACCTGTTCTCCCCGGATGTTTCCACTGCCTGCTGGTTACCTTGCGTATATATTGTCTGTGTTTTCCCCTTGTCTTTTGTTGGGTTGTTGTTAGTAGCTTCCTTCTATGTGGGTTTCTGTGTAATGTTTTGTTATCTTTGTCAGGATCAAGTTTTCCCCTCCTGCTCTCTGGAGTTTTGAGATATGACTCTTCATTAAAACCTCAATAGTCATGTTTGTCCCTGCAGTCCGGCACTTGGGTCCAAATTCTGCCTGCTATGCCACCAGCCATGACAAATTATGATTTGATAATGACTATCAAAACAGCTGTTCTATGTACCACACTGCTAATTGGTACTCAGAGCTTAGCGGCGTATCACAAAATAACATTTAATGGTCTGCTGAGTTTCAGAGAAAATATATAATATAAACTTATAAAAGTAAGGAACTTTGTTGGTCAATTATTTGTTGTAACAATGCTTCTTGGCAATAAATCCTATACTGTTGCAAAGCCTGTTTATTTTCTCTTAAATGGTGCCACATTTGTGGTGTTGAGGTCAGGACTGGGGG
The DNA here is from genome assembly GCA_034780415.1 of Cichlasoma orientale. Classification (NCBI taxonomy): domain Eukaryota; kingdom Metazoa; phylum Chordata; class Actinopteri; order Cichliformes; family Cichlidae; genus Cichlasoma; species Cichlasoma orientale. The sequence continues at coordinate 205,812 of JAVDPK010002835.1, forward strand.
CAGGCCATTGCATCCTCTCCACTGCCAAATTCTGGAGGTAGTCTCTGATAAACCCCGCTCTATGGGAGCGAGAGTTGTTATCCCAGACTCTGGAATATGGGATTGCCACTTGTTCTCATTGTGATATCTCTCTGCATTGAGATTGCCTCCGGTGAAGAAAACCTGACTGTCAGCAACTGGGGTACCATAAGCTTAAAACAAGAGTCAACAGGAGAATAAGCTGTTTGGCACTGGCAGACACGATTTGCCAAGTATTTCATAGGCGCAACTCACATACTCAACTTTGTTGCTCAACGCACAAATACATTTTCCTCACAAATAAACAGCCTTTCCGACAGTATAAGATTTATTGCCAAGAAGCATTGCTACAACAAAGAAATAATCAAACACAAATTTCCTTACTTTTTGTGCCAAGTTTATGATAGCATATAGAGCAGCAGTTCTGTGAAAAGAAACGCCTCACTGATGAGAGAAGCCCGATGAAAATGGCCAGACTGACTTGAAGTGACAGAAAGGCAAGGGGAGCTCAGATAACTGCTCTCTACACAGCTGTGGTGAGAAGAAAAGAATCCCAGAATTTACAGTCGGAGCCCGAAGTGAGCACAGAGTCATAAAATATATTTGAAGAGTAAAAGAGTGTCACCTAGTTTAATGACTCATGATTTCTGCTGAGGCTGCATGTGGGTGGAATCAGAACTTGGCATCAGCAGCAAGAACCCGCTGACACAACCTGCCAACAGCACACGCTGCTGATGGTGTACATTAAATTATATTCACACTTCTGTCAAATTTTGACTGTGTATGCTATTTAAATTCATGTGACCCAAAATATTTACACATATTCTTCAAAGTTTGACTAAAGCTTGAGCTGTACTCATAGTTGTACTGGCTATATTTGTCCACTAGATGGCAGCATTTATCAGCATCAATTTTTCAGCTAGTGTCGGCTGCCACAGAATGGTGGCCAAATTAAATGGTGTGCTGAGTTTCCTGTTTTTCTTTCTTCTTCTTCTTCTTCTTCTTTCAGTTATATGACAAATTAGTAAATGATTCTGAAACTTGGATATGATCTCATTTGTTATAGCTGGTTTCAAGATATTTGGCAAATTATGTCTTAAGTAATAAAACTGTAAATTTTGAAAATGTCTCTAAACACAAGCTTGGTAATTTCACATTTTCATATCAACGGATCAGCATTTTCCCTTCTTGGATACTATATTTAACATATCACGGGCAGTTGCCACTTCACAGCCTGGCAGCAGATATCCCAGCTTTTTCACAGACCATCTGTCATCACTATGCTGCATTGTATGCTGCTGTCTTCAGGCCAAACCCATTTTATGATCCATTCAGCCACCCTCCTGTTTTTAAAGGGATACTGACTCCTCATCATTTCTGTCTTTTGGGACACTCGCTTGGTCTTTTGCTGCAACAGTAACACATCACCAGTCATTCAGTTCAACGTCCATCTGTTTGTTATAAACACAGACCATAGGCATGACTGTAATTAGCTGTATGGAGAAGTTCAAAATCCCCTAAAATGCAGTTGAAATGTGACTTTTTCAGACAGTCTACATCCAAACTACAAAAATAGCATTGTGGGAATGGAGCAGACTTTGGATTCCAGAGGGAACACAATTACCATACTTTGACAAATGACCTGTGTTTTTGCATTTGGGTTTGGGTTGCAACAAATGTCCACTACCATCATGACATGAGAAAAGCAGCTGCATTGTCTCAGAATAATAAGTGTGAGTGCTATCATGGCATTCTTTCTCTTTTGTGTTTTAAAGAGACACAAAGGCAGCTTGAGTTGAATAAAAAAAAAAAAACCAAAAGTTAAACATGTCTTGGATGTAAAATCAGTGACACATAGTGGAAATGTGTATTCATAACGAACGTATTCTCCTCTTTAATAAAGCTATGCCATTGTTTTGGGTTTCTGTTAATAACTGCTTGCTTTGCCTGTTGTATTTCTTGCTTATTGAGCACAGTTGGTTTCAATTCCTAGTTTTTCATCCATTGTAATTGTCTGACCCACCTTCATCAGTTTCACCTGATGAATTTGCCACACCAGTTACTGATCAGCTAATCAGTCTGTTTACACAGTATTGTGTATGAGCTTGTACCTGTTTATGGACTCTGAAGCAGCTTTTCCTGCCCCTTGTCAGAGCTCTTTGCCCTGTTGACCACCTGCACGTGAACACAGCCTGGATTAAAGGTTTGGACTCTGGCGTCTTCACTGCAGTTCTTACAAACAAGCGTAATATCGTTAGCCTCATTGCATAATTACCTCAGTCATTTTTGACCAAACTGAGATATCTGTTTAACTCTACTTTGCAAACACTGTAGATTCATTTAGGAAGACATTTCAGTTTGGCCAAAAAATGACTTACGCTATGAGACTAATGACATAGAAATCATTCACTGAATTCTAAAGGTCACTATGTGTATGCATATGGTTGACTTTTTTTGACTTTATAAATTCATATACTGTGTTAAGCAAAACAGATTTTTGCATTTGTGGTCAAATTAGTTCAGAAAGACATTTTTACAGGTAATAATGCTTACAGACATTTTGCCACCACACATATGCATCCTTGCACAAGCTCCATAAAACTATAGAAATCATCATTCTACAATAAAATCATCATTCTACAATAAAATCATCAGCTAATATTTTGGCATGGTTGTCAGTACCATAATAAAAATGTCAATTAGACCTCTGTTGATAAAGTTAAAATGTTTTTTTTTAAAGTTCTTGATTTGCATTTATTTGTAGCAGATTAATGTTTCCTGAGTGTCCTCATGGAGAAAGATTAAAATAAAAATTTCCACATACATTTTTAATGCACACACAACAAAATACGTTGACTGGATGACATTCATCCACTATTGTCAGATCTAAACTGCAAGAAAATCCTTGAATATATAGTTTTGCATAATACCTCTTGTTTCATTCAAATCTTTTATGCAACACCTTCAATCTCGAATGCTCAGCCTGCAGACAGAGACACAGTCTGAACCCATCATGCAGAATCCCTCTCTTATCTCGAGGACGACAGATGAGCTGTCTGCAGTGGCAAGGCCTTGAACCCCTCGTTGCTCACATTCAGTTCTTTGAGTCTTTGTTAGAGTTTGTGGGAGTGTGTGTGTGCGCACTTTTATTTGAATATCCCGTGTGTGTCTGTAAATCCTTTGCTATATCCACAGTATTCACTTATGTAAATCCCAGGTCTTTTGCTTTTTCCCTCCCATATCCCTCTTCCTCACCATCCTCTTATGCTCCTTGTACTTTTTATGCAGCTTCCCGCTCATTTGTCTTGACCTTGACATCGGAATCTGTCGTCAACTTTTTTCATCAGAGGGGATCAGAGGGAAAATGCAGAGATGTAGAGCGCTGACAGATATGCAAATAGCGCATAAAAAGAGAAAATTCTACTTTACTACTATTCAGGGATGACAGTTTACAAGTGGCTCACTTGCATCCCTTTGAAGCAAGTTCAGTTCCACTGCCTCCTTCTAGTTAAGCTGTAGTAATGGCTCAGTAATCTGAGCAAGTGACCGTAGGGCTCATTTTCAGGCTGCACAGACGCTTGCAGTTCAAGGCCATTACCTCACTTATGACTGCAGGCCCTGCTGGGAGCTGGGAACTAAGACTGCTTTTCACCCCACTGGCAATAACGGATAGGATTTCTTTAATCATTCTTTTAATCTTTTAGTGCCCATAAAAGAAAAATATTAAAGAAGAAAACTGAAGAAGAAAAACTTGGAGCTACACACAGACTTGTGAGTAAGCACTCAAATAGATTTATACATGTACAAACACTAAAAACATTTATCCAACAGCCTCACACAAGCGCAATAAAATGTCAACAGAAGCTCATCAGACTACATGAGGCCAATTCTTATGTTAATATCAATGTCCTAATGGCCCTAGATACCATTGAAATTACAATTAAGGCTACTGTCTTGCTATATGAGGTCTTTCACAGGCTGATGGAGAATGTTAGTCATTTGAGCTTTGATTGCTTTCTTCACTCTTTCTTCTGCACTTATGCAGTTAAGCTGAATTTTGCCTTCCTTCCTTTCCCCTCCTTTTCAGCCATGCCAGAGCCATGGATGAAATATAGCTCTTGGCTGGTCCAGTGTTTTGCACAACTATCATGTTGCGAGGATGCTTAGGAATTCAGGATCCAGTCTCACCAGAGGCTTAATCCAACACTTCCACCTCCATTAGCATATTAATAATTTTGGCTTTCAGTAATATTGACCAACAATAGCTCATGGGTTGGCTTTTTATTAATTAACTGATTAATTAAACAGACCTTCATGGTTCCCAGATAATGACTTGAAATTTGGGACATGCATTAATTAGCCCCGGTTAGTTTGCAGCCACTGGCCTCATAGAGCTGCTAGCATGGTTGTAGTCTCCAAGTCTCGTTATATTACGCCTTCTTCCACCGTGTGAGCCCATCTGAGCATCTTTGATGGTGTGTGTCAGGTATGGTCTGACCTTGGGTTTTTAAAGGAGAAGCCTTACTTTATCAGTGTGGTGACTGTTGTTCTCAAACGTCCAGCTGTTAATACAGACCAGCTTGTGTGGGAACACAGGTAAAAGCACAAATTAGCCAAAGCTAGTAGCATTGGGAAATAAATGTGAAATTATTGCTTTCACAGCTGTGCCCTTGGCACTGAAGCTTTATGCTGGAGTGAGTGGTATGCATCAAGCTGAGCTCAAAATCAGTAGACAGGGGAACTCGCCGTGTATTGTGACAGTGAACAGGACATGAGATGAAGGTTAGTTGTGATTGATGGTGTTGCCCGCAGTGCTGTCATTGAGTAATTGACCTGAAGTCATTTGAGTTGTTAGTATTGAATTAAGCATCTGTGATGAAATCATAGACCCGGGCAGTGCTAAATGCAGGGATTCATCTCTAATGCAGCAAGAGTGATGAGATTACGGCTGCACTCAGGTTTGTGTGTGAGCATCCTGGCTGGATTTCAGGGGAAGACACAGATGCAGCTACGGATAACATCTTGAATGACTTGAATAAATATATATTTTTTAAATAACTTCTGACTTTCAGGCTGAGGAACTGGTGATGCGGATACTTCATACCCCAAAAGAATTCAGTACTGGAATATTTGGCAACTTAGAGAAATCTGAGTCATCACAGTAACTGTTGGAGTGCTTGTGTTGATGCTACTACTACAAAAGTGCTTGACCTACTTAGTTTTACAGTGTTTAGCTCAAAACCTACGAAGAAAAACATGCAGGGAGCATAAGAGCATCCAGTTCTCATTTCACAAACTTTGCAGAATTTTGTGCTCTATTTTGTGTATTTTTTGTTTTATCATTAAACTAATTCTTTGAAATGTTTTTCAATGATGACGAAAATCTTCTACTTGGATGATTATGGGCCTTGCTTTACTGGAATCAGATTTGTCTTAGGGATAATTTCTCATTCACAGGAAACACCGTTTCAATGAAAACAGCTTTTCTGTCTACGGGAATGCTGGCTCACTCTTTCTGCGGTCTGACCTCTGACTGTGTCACGCAGTGAAAGGGGAGTCGGTTCACTTTGCAAGTATGTATTTAGGTCTTCAGTTTACTTGCCAAAAATTACCATCTCAAGTAACCTGTTAAATTTCAGAGCCTTTGGGAGCCGCAGTTGCACACTGAACCTTTACTTTGTCTTACTGATTTGGTAAGGCAGAACTAGTGTACTATAAACAATAACAGATGGACACCACGGACAATGGGTCTCCTACTGGATGGTCAGCAGTGTGACTAATGGTTCGTCAAGGGTGAAAACAAGGATGTGAGCAATACACTGATTGTAAAAGCTGGATCTGCGGTTACACCGTTTTTACTGTTATTGGCAAGAAAAACATCAATGCCAACTCGATGAGAAAGATAACCACGGCAACTTCTCATGAAAAAAAAAACACAATAAATGTTTTAATAAGGCAATGAATCAAATTGTAATTGGGAGATTCAAATTGCAGCTAGTCCATTGTTGCTTAGTTGTAGGAGATACTAAAAGTTTTTAGACACAGGAGGGCTGCAGTTCAACAACAAACTACATGACTAAAATGTCACTGCCTGCTAAAAAGAAACGGCAAAGCTGTTTCTTTCTAATTTCCCCATTTGCTGCAGTGTTTCATTAATCGTACACTTGGACAGGTTGTTAGTTAGAATTTTAAGTGGGTGGAATTTAAAGTGGGGAAAAATGCTCGGGATTATGTTTTAAAAATGGAATGCTATGTAAAATAAGGGCCAGATTGTCTAGTAATCATGAATGTTATGTTATTAGAATACATTGGAGCTGTGGATTAAAGTAATAAATGAAACCAATTTTGCAATGTCTGACTGTTCCAGAGCTAAAAGGCAAATTGATGACTATACACAGTGTAATTACATTTTTTTTGTTATTACTTTAATCACCTGATTTTAATACCTTTGAAGGAATACTGCCTTTCCATACAATAGAGGTTCATATGTGTTTTTGTGGCTCTGATGGCATGTTTGATGAGCACAGTTATATAGCATCCAGTGGGGAACTGTGACCTTTCCTCTCTTACTGTGTCTACATGGACATTAGCAGGCCCAGAGAGTTACTGTACTCAGTTGGTGTGGTAGTGAAAGTTGATATGCGAGAGCAGCTGGTTGGTCTCCACAGCCAGCCTGGACAGCCTCCCAGCAGCTGATGAATATCTGTGTACGAGGGTATGTGTTACTGAGTGTCATAATCACATAAATCAACCACACCGCTGGGGATCCCCCTGTGTTACATCATTACTTCAAACTTTCCCACGAGATATTTCCAATCTTGTTTGATTAAAGAGAGGTTTCTACAAGGTACAGAAACAAATGTCTTTCTCTGAGGGTGTCTCTAAACGTGTTAGTAGTCGATTTAATGAGAGAGCAGATTTAATAACTATTTAAGAAGATTTAAGGACTGCGTCAATGTGTGTATCCTGTTTGAAGTGCCAATCATCCATTGCTAAATTACTATAAAATTTGTCTCCGAAGAGGTCTTGAAGGAGTAGTTATGCTGGCTTCGCTGTCTGTTTGACACAGACTGCAATAAAAATCCAGACCTCATACTGCTTAAATCAAATTTTGCCACAACCTGACTTTCCACAGAGTGCATGCTGGGATTGATTCCAGACCCCTGTGACCATGAAATGGAATAAGTGGATAAGAAAATGGGTAAATAAAGGAATTACATTTTGCCACATTTGTAAGCCAACATTGGTTTTTCTTTTGTCCGTGTGCTAAAACCTCAGCAGCCTGGAGACATAACAGAAAATCATACTCAAAACGCAGTTGAATGTCAACTCAGAGTCAACACACCTGCACACCTAGTGAGCCTTTCTTGATTAAATACTACAATGTCAGGGCAATCAATCCCAAAGTAACTTTGCTCAAAACTTGCCTACTGAAAAGTTAGGGGAACATCAAAGTCAGTGTGATACCTTGAAAAATGAATATGTGCAAGTAATTTTACAGAAGTAAAAGTTCTTAAGACCAACTGCATCAGTGTTGCAGACTGACCAAATGAATTACCACATTCCAATCAGAGAAACCACGTGTCTGATCTGCTCACCGACTGAAAGCAAACATACCAGAGAAGGTGCACATTTGAGTAGCAGTGTAACATAATAGATTTAGTAATAAACAGAGTTGAATCAGGTGGGTCAGTCCTGCTCTTCCTCTCCAGTTTAACACAAAACATGAGAAATATTGCTATAAAAGGCAGAAAATGTTGAGATTGACTCCTCTGAGATTAATGCTTCATTGACCTTAAGCCAGCATATAGTTAGCTTTGTGCACTCCTTGTTATTTTATGCATGCCTTATAAAACACAGCAATATATATACTATCTCAATGCATATTTTGTAGTAAATTAGAAGTTACACAAAATGCATATAGAAAGGGAGGTACTGTAAATTCACAGTTGAATTCAGGGAGTTAAATGCCAGTTTGAATCTGGTTATCTCGCTTGTTTTTTTTTGTTTTTTTTTTAAATATACAATAAAGACAAAGAAGACAAAAGTGCTCACTTTGCCTGTAGCCATGTGGTGTGTATTCCCACAGCAGTTAGTCTTTGGAGGAGTTCTCTTTGTAAATGATTTTCAGAGTGATCATGACTTTGGTTTTTGTTGGCTTCACTTACAGACAAATGTGGTGGCTATCCATTACAATTTAAGGCCATTATATCATTTTAACAATTGCCACATGTTTAAAAACAATGCAGTCTCACCCTTTCACCCTCACCCTCTAAATCGGGGAATTTAAAAACTGCAAACAATGCTTACTTGTTGGGAAAGACACCCCCCACTCACACACACACACACATACACATGTATATATATACACTTAAGTGTTAATTGTCCTCCAGTAAAGTTGCCTGACCTTCCCTTCCCATTGGACATGGCAAAACATGATCAACGCTGCAGGCAGCAAACTCTTTATTGCATTGAGCCATGCTTCATCTGTTGTGAAACTCTACTGTAATGTTTTCCTGCTGTGCTGAACTCTCCACACCATTTCTCCCC